>OY982588.1:2713824-2982783 GCA_963859945.1 Euplagia quadripunctaria | reverse complement strand
CGGACATACAGAAAGAAGCACCTTGGTGCATGCTGTTTGAAGACCTTATGTTCGGCCATGAGGTCCAGCCTCAGATCATAGGCCTAAATTGGACCTGTTATTCGATTTTGTCTTTAATCGAGTGTCAACCAGCGACCGCGTCACTTCTCTAACATTTTGTCAATACTACGAAATGCTGCGTTGTTCAATGGGTGTTTGAGGAAATAACAGTTTTAAAGTGAATTATATGAAAGATGGCATCTTATTTCATACGTAACTACAAGAATGAAACTATATTTTGCTATAATAATCAATAAGTAAATATGATACACAGATATTTATGACGATGAAATATTAAATTCCACATTTTATTAGAACAAAAATCATTACGGGCCGGCTACGGCTTACATAATAAATCGTACTGTTGGCAACGCAATGTATGAGTTTGTTCGCCGATTCTCTCTCTAGCAAGATAAGCTCGTAGTCCAGCCGCAGCTGGCTCCCGTAAACTAGGGATTTGTGCACACATCCCTACAACAAACAAGAGCGTATCATATGCATATGATACGCTCTTCTAAAAAGCAAAAAATAAATTAAGCTGTTAAGTCTCGAGTATTGAGCATATTTAGATAAACTATCAAATTTTTATAAACTTATTTTAAGTCGGCGCCAAACAACAAACTCTACGTAGGTATAATTAATAATTTTATTATTTATTAAAGAAGACAGCATCGAATCAATACAACATGGATGAACTTGCGGCAGTTAACACCAACAATCTACGAGGTCCCTATCAAACTGAAAGGACAAATTTATAAGACGATAATCAGAACTGCCGGTCCTGCATGAATCTGAATGTTGGCCAACAAAGGGAACAGATGACAGACTTTTCAGATAGATGTGTGGTGTGACTAGGATGGACAAGGTGAGGAATGAATACATTAGAGAGAACCAGAAAGTGCCAGTGGATGAAAAGTTGAGGTGCAATAGATTATCGTAATATATCAATAAAAAAATTTGCAATAATTATTTTTTTTTATCGAATAATTGAGGATTATCACCAAAAAAAAATTTATTGGAAAAATGAATAAGAATTGAAAAAATGCTCAAAATGGTGATTTTTGGCGAAAACGATAAATTTGAAGCTTCAGGGCGATAACAAAAAAATCGCAGGGCTTTGAAATTTTCAGGATTTTTTCGGGACACTTTAAGGTTAAAAAATTACCGACGATATCTTACGTTCATCCATTATATCCAAAGTTATACCAAGTTAATCAAATATTCTTAAATAGGCGAATTTTGATCGTTTTTTCAGTCAAAAGTATCACTTCGAAAAAACTTTTCATCAGAAGTCACTTTTAGAGTCTTATAGGAAATGTTTTGCAGTTTTTAAAACCCTACTTTGATACCCTATAGTAATTATTTTCCGAGTTATTGATTGTCAAAGTTAAAAAGGACTTTTTTGCTTTGATCAACGATATCTCGCAAATCATCGCACATACTTTTTGAGGACGTCAATTTAAAAGGTATTAAATTGCCTAAAAGAGCTATGCGGTGGAATTTCAAAAAAAAATTTTTGAAACCCGTATTCCTTTTTGAAGAGAAGCAAAAATTTGGAAACTTTTTTTTCGGCTGTTGTCTTAGGATTAGTCCAAAACCGTCCCTAGTAAAAAGGTTTCATGGCTAGAATCAGAAACTAGTCACTTGGAGATACAGTTTGCTTTTTTTTTTGCTGTGCGACTATTTTCTTCCGAGTTACAGCCTGTTGAAAATCACCCAAAAAATTTTGATTTTTTTTTATATCCCTTAATTTTTGTGATTAGTGTACATACAAGTTTGTTTGCTTACTGAACCCTCTGTGCGCGAGTCAGACTCGCACTTTTTCGGGTACCTTTTTTTTTAATAATTTTGCATTTCTTTTTGTTAACAATTATATCAAAAAGAGTAAAATTAACATTTTACCAAAAAAATCAATAAAAACGTCAATGTTATCAATTATGCAATCAGCTGTTTTAACAAAAAATAAAACCTACGTTTGTTACGTTTACATTGCGTAGCGCAAAATCAAACTAATGACTGTAACTTCTGAACTTTATAATGAACTGATTTTTGCATTGTGTTAAGTATCATCAGAAAGACGTTATTGTAAGTTTTTTCGCGACGCCGAAACTTACACGGTGTATATAATATATATATACACCGTGTAAGTTTCGGTAATATATATAAAAATTATAGCATTTTTTCTGGATGAAAGGTTATTCTACATATGTCCTTCTCCGTATCGATGACGTTTATGCAAAATTACATAATGGTCAGTTAAGTAGTTAAGGCATGAAAGCGTAAGAGACAGATATCCCTCCGGATATCCGGATATCCGTCCACCCTTCTCTTCCTCCGCCCTAGATAATAATACATCAATATTTCAACTAACCTTCCCTTTCCTAACGGAGAGCATTTGCTGCAACCGGTCACTATGCAACAGTCCCGCGAACATTTTGTTCAGCAGATCATCTTTATCTTCATCTAGAAGGTTCTTTACTGGCACTGGCTTCTGATTCACGGCCAAGTTTACCACCTGGAAAGGTAAAGCAGTTAGCAAATTTTGATTTATCGCTGAAAAATAGTGAAAAACAAAAAAATCTTTATATGGCAACTCTACGAAGTCTCTAAGTGAGAAAACTTGAAAATAGTTTTATATACATATATGTATACAGAGTGACGCGGATGTTATTAGATTTTTTTTACCACATGTATTACATATATATATTATAGTACTAGCTGACCCGACAGACCTGTCATGTGTTAACTATGAATATGGAACAATCGCGCCAACTGTCAAACGACTGACAGTTATGTCAAAAGCGCTAAGGTTACATTAGAAAAGTTAATATGCTCGTTAAGTTTGTCCTTAAATTTTCAAATTTTCCGCGCAACTTTCTTAATTTTTTCTTTCATAAGAACATTCTCCTGACAATAATAAACACAAAAAAGAAAAGAATTAGCGAAATCGGTCCAGCCGTTCACGCGTGATGCCGTGACCAAGGGAAATATGGATTCATTTTTATATAATATATACACGCTGTATACCTACATAAATAGCTGTATGCATTGCAATATCTTTTTTATATGGAGTTTTTGGGCCAGAAACCCTCGCGGGTGTTCTCAGAAGACCCTGATTAAGTTTCATCACATCTGATCAACGGTTTAGAAATGAATAGAGGACAAACATACTTACATTGATTTTTATTTATATAGATAGATTACTTAATATCATGAGAGATCACGCATTACTATGATAAAATTATTTACTCGCTGCAGACTCGGTCATAAAACACACGGTCATAAACACTGATGCTCCGTCCATGAGTGTTGCGGGAATGGGTGTAAACTCTTTATTGATAAAAGAGAGTTCAAGAGGATGAGAACCATGAATCTGTCGTAAATTACTTTTAAATTGCATATAGCTTATTATTTGTATGGCTTTTTAATTTTTGTATTTACCTTTCTTTTTTTCACTGATACGACAAAATTTTACATCATCTATATCGATAGCGTTTATAGACTTTTTGTTATATATATAGTAATTCTTTTCCCGCCGCTAATACAAAAGAGACAGAATCTACGCATAAGTTGAAGAGAGAGAACGCAATATTGTTATCCCGCTTTTATGACCGAGTTGGTAACGAATTAATCGTTTTACTTAAGTTTCTTGTTAACCCCTCCAGCTACGCTAAAGGCTTGTGTTAGGACTGGGTTCATATCAGTAGTGGACTTGATGCCTATCAATTTGTCTTGTGACCCACAAACCTGTCTTTTATCAATACTCTCATTCTTCGGACTGTCTTGCTTAGGCCTCCGCTGCACCGACTCAATGTTCTTAAGGAAAAGGTTCGACACATCTTGCTGCTCGTTCTCCGCTTCCTTCTGCGCCGCTTCTAGCTGCTTCTGCTTTTCTTCTCTTTCCTGTAGACAAGAGAAAGCTAATTAGCTTTTTAATTTTATTTTTATAATGCTACTGTCTTCGCAGACATAGTCTTTTTAATTTAATTTCAATTTATTTTTAAATTCTAATTTTATATTATTAATGCGAAAGTGAACTTGTTTGTTCGATTGGGGACCATCCATAAATTACGTCCCACGTTAAAGGTGGAGGAAGGGGGTCAACGAAGTGTGACATTGTGTGGCTAGGGGTGGGGGGTGTCATAAACTTCGTGATGTCACATGTCAAAATCTAAAGTATTAAACACAAAACATTTCCTGTAAACGAACGACTGCATAAAAGGTACTAAGTTTATTAAAAAAAGAATTTGAGCTGCTCTTTTCAGTTCTGGGTGTAAAATTGCAAAATATGTGACGTCACACCAGGGAGGTTCCACAAATGTGACCACCTGTGACAAGGACGGGGGGGGGAGGGTTCAAAAAATAAAAAATCATGAAATTCGTGTCTATATACGTTGTCTAGGATACAGAAAAATACATAGAGTTGTAATCAAGAAACGATTCGTTTTGCTAACGGATGGTAAATATTTGGTAGAACTTTTAATGAAAATTTTACCGTCCGTAAGGCGTACCATTAATCTATGTGACGCTAGCGAAGTCACAGGCAACAGTTAAATATAAATCCACTTACCTTCAATATTAATGCATTAGATATCGCCAGAGGGTCGTTGAGTTCCTCCAACCTCAGTAAGATCAAGTATAACGCTTCTATATCAAGGAGTAACTGTTTTGTCCTCTTCATCTCTCTAGGGACCTGCCGATTTAAATTGGTTGTTTTGTATTATTTTTTTAAATAAACTAGTGGTCAATAAACACTGGTCATATTTCGACCATAATTATTATGTATTAGGTAAAGAAAAAAAAACTGAATTCCGTTTATTGATTATACTATAAAGAATTAATAAAATTTAAAAAACCCTTACATAAAATAATAAAAATAGTATGAATGGCCATCTTGGATTTGAAATTTATCAGTGTATAGTATTCTACTAGTAAAGCCCTTTCATTTGATTCCCATATTGAGGAAGCTGTGAAAAAATATGTAATCCGCCATTATGTGGCGGCGGCCATCTTGGACCGATTATTATCAAACATAGTTAAGAACACTTCCGATTAATTCACTTTTCAAATAAAAAAAAAACAAATCAAAATCGGTTCATCCGTTCGGGAGCTACGATGCTACAGACACATACACACACACACATACACACGTCAAACTTTTAACACCTCGTCGTTTTTGCGTCGGGGGTTAATAAAATATTAAAACTTGTACTCCTAAACCGTTGTACTGATTTTGTTTTGGTTTCAAAGATGAGTTTATCAAGAGTAAGCTATAATTGAAGGAAATCTGTTCAGTCATTCAAAGATCATCAGGTTTTTGCTAATCACGGAAGGGATTTTCGAGTCGGGGTATTTTTTTATTTTTTATTTTTACTTGTATTAAATATAGATTCAAAGGGACCTAATTTGTAGGACTATCAAATGTAATGATTAAGAGACATAACATGAAGAGTTGGCTCACCTCCTGCGGGTGCGTGGTGCTGGCCACGCTGGAGGCGCGCGAGGCGCGCGAGGCGTGCGCGGGCGCAGGCTCGGCGACGAGCTCCACGTCGATGATCTTCCGCGGCGCTGTCACGCTGCCGCACTGCAAGTATTCA
Organism: Euplagia quadripunctaria; assembly: GCA_963859945.1. Taxonomy (NCBI): domain Eukaryota; kingdom Metazoa; phylum Arthropoda; class Insecta; order Lepidoptera; family Erebidae; genus Euplagia; species Euplagia quadripunctaria. The sequence continues at coordinate 2,977,147 of OY982588.1, read as the reverse complement.
AATATTTATATTGAACGTGTACGGTCAATCAGTGTAGATATCCTAGTGACCGTTCCTACCGCGAGACGTATAATACGCGACCCCGGTCTCTTCGAGCTACTGCAGTTTCGATCCCGTTCCACGTCCGAGACCCCTACGGTGTACCTTTTCTCCCTGTTTTCCGTCTTAAAACGATAATATCCCCAAGAAAGGTGGCGTCGGGCAATACAAAGAGTCAGCGGAAACCTTTGTACGGTATGAGAAGTATATCAAGTTGTACGAGCAAACCCGTCCAGTTCAATAGTTATAGTTTTATGCTGATATGGACGCGCAGCGAAATTCATATTATAATTAATTTATAAAATATAAAGCAATTGTTGCATCATCATTCCGCGCGACCTAACGCACCGTTCGCCGCGCATCAATATATAGCAATTCCTTTGTAAATCTGTTGTTTTCTCCTTCTCTTGAATACAGTTATTTCTTACTATCACGTTCATCTTTCATTTAGCATACCGAACACGAGTGTATACAACGGAGCTGGGCCGTACCCAGGCGACGCTAACAAGTGGACAAGGAAATTTACTATGATCAATTTCATTGAACATTCGAACGGCATTTAACATAAGCTCCGTTTACTGATTCGATGATAAAATCAAAACGCTTTAACATGCTTTCAACAATTATCTTTATTTGACAAGAGATTTGACATACAATTAGCTAATTTTTTTGTTAGTTTCAGAAACAGGGCGTTACTGCAACTAATAGTAATTTATTACCTCTTATTGTCATTTTCTTTGTAGTAGTTAATAAATAAATAAATATTAATACATACTTGTAATTTTCCAAGTGAATTCTCGAACTGTGTCGGTACATATGTTCGAGGGGTTCCACTATCCTCGCTTGTAGAGTTGTGCCGATTTGAGTTGTGTCTCTCCCTATGTGTGTGGCTCTCTTGTTTTACTCCTGAAATATAAATATTAACGTAAATGAGAATTTATTGAGTACTGAAGCGGAAACAAGGGATTTGAAAGCGCAGTGTGGAGCAATCTCTCATTGAAACAACCTTGTTAAGTTGGCAGAGATATATATATACACGGTGGAATCTCAGTCAGTGCTTACACGCAAATTATTATGTACCTACATAAATAAAATTAAAAAAAAATCACAATTTAAAAAATAGGCTATACTTTTTAAAGCTATTTTGATATGGTAGGTAATAGAGTAAGGGTCGTCGACCTCAGGTATCAGCTGGTTCGCCACGACGCGTATGTAACACATCGCGTGGCAGCGAAGTGAAATGTTGATATAAAAAAAATAAATGCTTTAAAAAGTTCCTATATCATGGTCTGAGAGCATACTTTTCTTAAAAACACTTAGACTTAGATGTCGTCTGTCTGTTTGTAATGTCATAATAATAGTATTTTACTAAATACATCCGAATGTTTACACGGTTTAAGTACCAAAAAAAAAAAAAAATATTTTTGTGTCTGTCTTCCTGTCAGTCTGTCTAGTTGTTCCGCTAATCTATGAAACGGGTGGACCGATTTCCAGGGGACTTTAAATAGCAGATAGCTGTTGTTAAAAGAAGTAACTTAGGCTGCTTTTATTCTGGAAAAAGAATTAGGGTTCCGCGCAAAACGAAACGGCCAGTAAATCTATATAATCAAGAAAAAACATATATAGTTCGTACTTGGCGAATATCTAGAGCAGGGGTCCCCAAACTTTCAAGGTTACAGAACACTTATTAAATCCCTATAATTTCATGGAACCCTACACTCATGGGCATACCCTGCCTGTTTTTTACTTTCCCCCGCGCTTGTTTAGCCTTGGGAGGGAGACGGGAGTTAAATAAGTCCCTCAAACGTTACTTTAATAAACTTGGGGGGAGTGGAGGTGGGTCAGCTACTCTCTTATGTCCGACAGTTGTATGAGCATATCTGGGGTAGCATAGTCCGGGCCGCGTATATAGAAATGGACTCCCGCAGGCGGAGGCAAAATGATTTAGTATTTCCAGGCGATAAACACGAGTAAATGCTATTCCTATACGTGACGTACTGCAGTAGAGTATCTAAGTTAATACGCATTAAGATGTACTAGAACCCCTCATCCTATACGTCGCTCAAAAGACGTAGTACTTAGTAGTAGGATTGGAACCCTGGTGATTTTTCCACGGAACCCTTGGGGTCCGCGGAACCCACTTTGGGAAGCGCTGATCTAGAGTTTATAATAAAAACTATGTGATGTGCTCAGAGCTTACCTCCGCTATAGAATGGATGGTTCTGCTGATTCGCTTTGTGTGCCTCTTTGATACCTTCTTTCTCTTTACTGGCTTGTCTTTCTAAGAACACCTGGAAACAAATACAAACAATACAAATAAATCATTAACGTCAGTTAATGATAAAAGATAATGATATTTATGATAAAAGATATTTTTTGTTGACACAAAAAAGACGTCTGCGTTGAAAATATCTTTTAGAAAACCCAACTAAAAAATAGGAAATTTTTAATCGAATTATTGCATTGTCATCGGTCTTTGACACGTGTGCAAAATTTGAATGAAATCTGGCCGTTTAAAGTGGGTCAAAATCGCGCCCTAAGGAGTCGGTTACAAACAAACATACAATTGAAGCTAATATAAAGCGTGTAAAAATGAATCCCTATTTCCCTTGGTCACGGCATCACGCGTGAACGGCTGGACCGATTTCGCTAATTCTTTTTTTTGTGTTTGTTAGTGTCAGGAGAAGGTTCTTATGAAAGAAAAAATTAAGAAAGTCGAAAATTAGAAAATTTAAGAAAACTTAACGACCATATTAACTTTTCTAATGTAACCTTAGCACTTTTGACATAACTTTCAGTCGATACCTATTCAAAGTTAAGACAGGACAACATCTGTCGGGGTAGCTGGTTAACTAGTATATATACCGAAACTGAAAGGAAAAATTATTTTACGATGAACACCATCATTTCGCCACCAGGCAAAAAAAGTATCATAATACAAAAACAGCTATTTGAAAGAAAGAAAGAAAGAAAGAAAGAAAGAAAGAAAAAGTATTTATTACTTAATAAGTAACGTTCGTGCTTACAGTATAGTTATGAAACATTAAAAAAAAAAAGAAATACAAATAAAAAAATAAATTAAAAAAATTTGGAGAAAACACGACTTTTATTGTGTGAATTGGACAAAACAGCTCAGTGAAAACGGGAACACAGTTAATGACGATGTTTTTACAGCTGAGCAAATGCAACATTTGCTATTCAATGCTATAAAAATGTCAAAACTTACCTAACATGTGATATGACACTGTTTTTTGTGATATGACACTTTTTTTTTGCCCGGAGGCGATTTGTTCTATGTCTGGGTGTAATATATAAGTATGTTTATCAGCAGTCTGGTTACTATAGTACAGGCTCTGACTAGTTTGGGATCAGACGGCCGTGTGCGAGGTGTGTGGAGTTATTATTATGATGCTTTATACATCAAAATAAAATTGTTAACATATCTGACGTTTCTCTTCTAAATCCAAAGTGTTGTTACGTACCGTATAATAGAAGTCATGTATATAGGGTGTCCCCGTGTTGAGTTGTAACATCTGAATGTTGATGAGCCATTGTTTTTCTCGCTGCGTCATGAGCCCCGCGTATTCGTCGCTATCGCTCCCGTTTGTGTCATCGCCGTTCATTGAATGTCTGGAAAATAGTAATTTATTTTTGAGTACATATAAGACAAGGCGCTCTTTATATCCAAACTAGCAACCCGCCCCAGCTTCGCACGGGTAGCAGAGACATCTTCAACAATTATCAACATATTTCAATCAATTTACACAAAATCTTAACAAATTATACACCTAAACCTTCCTCATGAATCACTCTGTCTATTAGTGAAAATAGATTGGTCTATTGGACTCGTCGGAACGAATCATATGAGCCCAAACTCAAGAGGATTACTAGTAGCCACTGAAGAATTGCCAGTTTATATGCCAAATTGTGATATTGTCATTCAAACTACATATACAAACGAAGTTTCATTCGATACGACGATTAGAAGTAGGATAAATTGTACTTCCAAGATTTGTTTTCCATAGTTCTTTTCAGATTCAGATTACAGATAATATATGCTTTTCAATCTAATTCATCAAAAGCCTACCTCAGCTCCTGAATGAGACTTATTGTTAAGGCAAAAGCAGCTTTCGACGTCGATATAAAACATAAAATAGTCTGCGCGTACTATCCACAGGCAATTTTTTTTCGAATAATGGATGACTTGTTGTGATGAGCCTCCGCGCCGCTTGTAACCTCTTTCGATTAGAATGAAAACTTAGATTTACGTCTAATTGATTAATGTGTTATAAGTTTAATGGTTATTACAACGTAGTAAATGATTGCCTAATCTTTTATTTAGTCTCCTCTCAATAGAGACCCTATCGAACCGGTAACCGAAGTTCCCCCTGGGTCGTCGCAGTAAGCTAGTTTACTATAGGCCGTGTGCTTTGCCTTTTAGAAGAAAAAAATATATATATAGCGTGTATACAAAAGTCAGTTCATCATAAAAATGCGAGATTAAGGATTTGCAGTCATTAGTCTGATTTTACGCTACGAAATCTAAACGTAACAAACGTAGTTATCACTTTTGTGCGGTACGGTGAATGACCTTAAACGTTCGGCGCCGTCGTAATAGCTGATTGCATAAATGTTGTTTAATTGATTATATTGCAGTTTCTGGCCGTATGGGGTATTGATTGATTTTTTTTTCGGTAAAATGTTCCCTAAACTCATTGCGATAGGTATCATTTTTAACCAAAACAAATTTAAAATTATGAATTTTCCAGCAGAAAATCCCAATGATTTTTTACTCAGAATGATATCTTAATCCACTATTTCAGGATTCGGTAGGCCGTCCTTTACACCCGTTATAAATTACTGACTAATGAATAACAGGTCACCTGGTCTGCTCGTTTGCCCCCCATAATATTTTAAAGAATAAAACTTACCTGTTGTTGAAGGTCCCATTGTGCCTTTGATTGAACAACGGATGATTGAATTGACTGTTAGTAAAAATATTCCTGCTATTATGTAACATTGGATGATGGTTTGCATTGTGAAAACTATTAATATTATTGAACTGCAGCATTGGATGCGTATTTTGTATCAACTGAACCAAGTTCTGCGAAGTCAGATTTTGTTGTTTAGAGTTGTTGTAAATACGACTCTTCTGCATTTTCTGTTCTTTCTGCGGTTGTTGTTGTTGTATCTTCGGCATATTTTGATGTTTCTGTTGCTGATTTATGTTGTTGAGTTGGTTGTTAGGAGATTTCATATTGTTGATGGGTTGTTGTTGTTGGTTTTTCATGATGAGTTGTTGGTTTATCAACATGTTTTGTTGGTTCAGAGATTGATTGACCGGTGGATTTATTGGCTGGTCTTGTTTTGTGGGCATTGATGGAGCCTGAAAATTAATAACCAATAATTAATCATAGGTTAACATCACAAGAATGAGACAGAGATAAGAGACAATGACAAAGATAAGAGATAATACAGACAGCCTATTAGTAGGTAACTTAATTTATTTTTTAATGTTTTTTTTTTAATTTTGTGCGAGGGTAGTTCTAAACTGTTTCATTTTTAATACAACCTGTATACTGAAGGGCAGTTTAATTATATTTAGTATACAGGCTGTTATAGAAAGGTGAAGTCATATTTTAAAACTAAAGTAAACTACATTTTAGGAAATCTATTTTGATGCTGACAAAATAAACTTCAAAATTGACCGATAAAGCTAATATTTTGTGAGAGGGTCAACATAAATGGAACTATAGGTATTTAATAACAAGAATGTCAATTCTGTGTAATGACATTCTATCCAGGTTTTTCTGAAAAAATGTGCAAAAAAATGGTTAAGTGACATGAAAATGCATAATAATTTTTTTTTTCAAGTCTATTATTTTTCGGCTACAATAAAGGTCATCACACACTATAACGGCACAGCTGCAGCACGGTGCCGCCTGAAATTGTGGCTACCGCTACCGCAGTCCGCGCGCCGCCCACGCGGTGCGATCATTTCATCGTCTTCATGTGCGACACCACACGAAGTGTTTTCGCTGGCGGCTCGCAGTCGGCGCGCTGTAAGCACGACCGCGCGCTGTAAGCGAGCTGTCCGCGACCTTACAGCGCGTCGACTATGGTTGCAGCAAGCGCGCTTACTGTCCATCGTTGGCTTTTCCATATTGACATTATGAAATATATTATAAGACCACGTTTTAATGCTCAGATTTAAATGACAACTTAATTGCTGGGTTGGAGCCGTGCCGTTACCGGGACGGTATAGTGTGTGATGACCTTAACACTCCCAAAATTTAAACACACCTTTCTGTAACTGCCTGTAGATAATGAATTCATGTTTAAGAGCGAGTACTAGTTTCGCGAGTTTGTGTGCATATTTGAAAGATATGGGGATCACGTTAATGAAGATTTTATCAAGTCAAACTGCCGACTGTCTAAGTTTTTTTCTTTTGGGGAACCTTATCCTTTTCTTTTTACTTTTACCTCGGTCGTGGCTAAGTGGTAACCGAGTGGGTTAGCACATCACAAGGTGAAGTAATACTAGTCAGGTCAATCTTAGGATGGGTGACCATTCTTAACACATTGAGACCTCTCCGTGTCTCGGAGAGCACGTTATGACGTCGATCCCGGTTGCCATACGAACATCTGTGTCATTCGTTACGGGTAGTTGGAGCCATAAAAAGTCCGACAACCTGGTCTAACTACAGAACTTCGATATCGTCTAGTACTTGAGTTGTGGAGGTCTGATGGAAGTCGCTTCACGTAAAATATCTAAGTTCAGCGGTTTCGTAGTTAGACTGAAAGCTGACCCCAATTTGTAGGGGAAAATGCGCGGAGGAGGATCTTTTGAGTAATTAGGTGTGTGACAGCATAAAAACAAGTAGACTCAGACATTCGTATTTATGATAAGTTAGGCTAGAAGACTATTTACCCCAGTGAACTGTTGTTTGTAGTAATACAAAAAAAAATACGGATTGACTTGAGAAACTCCTTCGTTTTTTCGTCGGTTAAAAAAGTAAATTGCACTTACTCGATAATTAGTGTTATATTGTCCCATATTAGGATTGAAACTCTGCCTGGGCATGTTGATCCCTGGAGGGGGAGCAATCATTCTAGCACCTTGACCCATCATGTGCTGATACTGGTTGATGCCTGGTGGAAACTGATTACCATTAGGTATCAACTGACTCAATTGACTCAGATTCTGATTAATCTGATTCATTTGATTGACATTCTGAGCCATTTGGTTGGTATTCTGGGCAATTTGATTCATATTTTGATTCATTTGATCCATATTCCGACCTATAGGATTCATTGTGTGGTTAATTTGATCCATGCCTCGACTCATTTGGTTCACATTTGGGCCTATATGGTTCATGTTTTGAGTCATGTTATTTGTTTGCCCTAATGCGTTCATAGGTAATGATTGTCCTTGAAGGTTCATATTTTGACCCATAATCTGGTTATTTTGACCCATCTGATGAACTGACATGTTCTGTGAGAGCTGGTTTATCATATTCCCTGGACCCATTTGGTTGTTTTGGAATTGATTATTTTTCATAAAAGGAGTGCTGTGATTTACATGGTTCTGATGTGTCATCTGATTCATGAGTTTGTTCAGTGGTTGGTTCATTTGGTTGAGACCGTGGTTCATGGTTTGCTGTGGAGCAAACGGTAAGGGTACAGGTGCTTGCAGACCTGGTGGCCTCTGAAGTATAACAGGAGGAAATCTCGGCTGTAGACAAAATGGAAAATAAATTAATAGAACTCATTGTACCAATTTAGTTTTGTAATGAAAGTATCTAAATTTTTGACATTCTGACATAACCATCTGTCAAATTTTTGGCGTCACTTTCGCACGGGAGCATGTGTGGGTTGCCAGTGCCAGTAAACTATATTCTGTCGGTCTCAATATGAGTATGTGTTGTCTTATTTTGTTGTTTTTTTTATTATGTATTTTTATTATGTGCTATATTTTTGTGTATTTGTAATTGTTTAGGTCAACTGCTACATTTTTATTTTTGACGTCACCTTGTTTTCGGGGTACCATCTGACAATCAGCGATCATATGCTGAGATGGCGGTCATTTTAGATTCGCACAGAATGGGACTTACTTCTTTTTTTTCTCTCTCTGTTTTATTTGAAAGAAAGAAAGAAGAAAGAAAGAAAGAAAAGTTTATTTGTCAGAATGTAGTAGGTTACAATAGGTGTTTTATGGTTTTTCAGGGTATCATACATTCTACCGAATCGGTGTCCAAATATTAAGCTTATTATCTACTTATAATTATATTGAATTATCTAATACTATTACAATGTTATTGTCATCGAGAAATTCTTTCGTAGAATAATAACATTTATTTAACAGAAAATCAGATAATTTCCTTCTGAATGACGTTATGTTTAGGTTCTTAAGGTCATTTGGAAGTTTATTGTAAATTCTGATAGCCATACAGAATGAGTTTTTACTGTATAACGTTGTGCGTTGGGTTGGTACAGATAATTTATTGGGGAATCTACTATTTCTATTTGTTATATTGATATTTCTAATAAACAGATCAGGGTTTTTGTATACAAAGATGGAAATCTCATAAATATAGAGACAGGGTAGTGGTAGGATACGGTATTTTTTAAATAATGGCACACAGCTGTCCAGGTAGTCAGCACCACACATTGCGCGTATGCACTTTTTCTGTGCTCTGAATGCTCTGATTAAATCCACTGAATTCCCCCATATGACTATTCCGTAGCGTAAAACTGAGGAAACATAACCGTGGTACGCACATAGTGTAGCATTGAGATTGTAATTATGCTTAATTATGTATTTATACGGGAATTAACGAGATCACGAAATAAGTATTACATACCTCTGGATTGCCTGACATTTCGATCAGGTTGCATTGGCCGTGGTCACAGGCTGACTGTACTGGAGGTAATCCAGACGTATGCGAATACCTATTTCGTGATGGCATTAATCCCCGTATAAATACATAATTATTTCATGGGACGAGAAAGTTTTTTTTTAAGTTTTTTTTTATCTGTGCGTCTTCTAAATTAATGTTTTGTCTTTTTTTTTCTTTCTTTGTTTCTTCTAAAAGTGTATTGAAGTTGGTTTTACTTTTAAGCAAAAGTAATTATTGCAAAAAAAAATTAAATGTCATAGAATTTGCTTTTAGTGCCATAGTTTAAAAAGTATTAGAGACTCACTTGGAAATAAGTTTGGTTGTTGAAGTTTTGCTGTTGTTGTTTCTGCCGCAACTGGCGCTCCAGTTCCTCCACTGTACACACATTCTTGAGACTTGGACCCAGCTGCTAGAAAGAATATAAACATCTATGATGTGTGATGAGATGTGGGAGAGCCATGCTTCGGCACGTATGGGCCGGCTCGACTCCGCTCGTTTCCACGGCCTCACAGAAAACCGGCCGTGAACCAATGCTATCATTGCATTTCGCCGCGTGAGTGAGGTTACCGGAGGCCCTAACCCTTCCCTCTCCCTTATTCCCGTCCTTCCCCTCTCTCCCCCCTCCCCCTCTTCTCCTACTCCCACCTTAAAGGGCGGCAACGCACTTTTGACTCTCGAGTTACAGATGCCCATGGGCGGCGGTAGTCATTTACCATCAGGTGACCCGTCTGCTCGTTTACCCCTATACCATAAAAAAAAGAACCATATTTAAATAGTACAACAAAACAGTTCGCTTCCTTTTTTTCTCTTAGTTTGTTAACTGATTTTTAGGGTTCCGTTCCTCAGGAAAAAAAGGAACCCTTATCTATCCATTTGTCTGTCAAGAAGCTTTTTCTCAGGAATTTCAACTTGATGCTGGTTTGTAGGTGGCTGCGTGGGAGCGCTGAGTAAAAGAATATTTACGTATCTGCGTTTATTACGAGACTTGCGAAGGGGATGTTACACATATATATAGTAGCGTATAGTTATATTTACGTATTTACGTCTCTACGTATATAGTTATACATTGCAATTATTAGGATATTATTTCCTACCCTATATTACATACATAACAGATGCGTCCACCATCAAGTTGAAATTGATACCAAATACTAATCTCAGTGATCCCTTAAAGCTGTACAAATGAAGCTTCTAAGTCAACGCAATCAAAAGATACGGCCATTAAGTCTTAGATTTTAACAAATTGGAACATTTCGCAGGTAAATCAACACCTATAGGGTACTTCCTATTGACCTAGAATCATGATATTTGGTAAGAAATAAGCACAAGTAAAGGAAAAAATCCAAAAGTCACTAATTTGTTGTTATATCACATAAAAAAATAGTTTTTGTGATTACAAACTTATAATTTGCGGTTGGAAATTTGACTTTGTCATACATTTTTGGAGAGGAGAGTATTTTTAAAACCGCAAAGTTAAGATGACAAAAATCTTCCGAGAGTTGATTCCTGAAATGGACATACTATCTACATACAAGTTTGTTTGCTTACGAAACCCTCGGTGCGCGAGTTAGACCCGCACTTGTCCGGTTTTTATTTTGTATCTAGTGACAAGTTTTAGAGTTATCAATAAAAACCACTTTAAAAATGTCTGAATGTGTGAAAGACACTGTGAGAAAAATGGGAGCAAGTGGAAGTTTATCAGGGATATTCCTGTTGTATTTCCTCCTTTAACGCTCCCTAAAGAAAATACAGGAGTATAGTATGTGATTAAAATAAGAACGTACTCCCATCTCAAAAGCCGGCAACGCATTTGTGACTCTTGAGTTGCAAGTGTCCATGGGCGACGGTAGTCACTTACCATCAGGTGACGCGTCTGCTCGTTTACCCCATATAATATAAAAAAAATAACATTCTCTGAGTGCCTTACCGCTGGTGCGACAGGAAATGTCTGGGGATCATGACGCCAGACACTGGAACTGAAGGATCGAGAATGTGGCGCATCCGTCTCGTCCAACACTAGCTGGGATAGTGATGCTTCTGTAACCATGTAATAAGTATCAACTTAAATACCTACAGTTTAATCTTAAATTAATTTAAATTAACTTTTTATCACGATATTCCCGCGGGATCGGGACTTACGCGGGTGAAACCGCGTACGTACCAAGTTCCGTCTTAGCGATGTCGTCAATACCGGAGTTGTGTCGGCGGCTGCTCTCCAACTGCTCAGCCAGTTGTTCGTGCTCCACCTCCCAGTCAAATTCATCAGCTGTAAAAGAACAATGTTATATGATGATGTTCAGTGATATTGTAGGAAACACACAGCGTTTTCTAGACCAAAACTAAGCATAGAATGTACTATTTATTCTAGAACATGTATATGCCTTCTTGATAGATTTTTTGACTCCCGACGCTGTATTTGTGTCATCATAGCTCCTGAACGGATGGACCGATTTGGATTTAGTTTTTAAGGTTCCGTACCTCAAAAGGTAAAAAAGGAACCCTTATAAGATCACTCTCTTGTCCGTCTGTCTGTCTGTCCGTGTGTCACCACCGATTTTCCACCGGTTGGACCTAGCAAGTTGAAATTTATACCAGATACTGAGGTCTATAGTCCCTATTAAGTGTATAAAAATCAAGGTCCTAAATCAACACGATTACAAGATATGAGCAAATTTAGGTTTTCGCGAAAGCTTGTAAGTACCAACATGTACATTCATTTTCAACTTTTTTTTTGTTTAAAACCTTTCAACTCGAACGACTCGATCGAGTGTTCTGAACTAAAATGCAAGAAAATCTGTTCAGCTGTTCGAAGGTCAGTTGTTGTCATCAGCTCTTTTATAATCGTTGAAGGGATTTTTCAGTCGGGAGTATTTAATTTTTTTAATTTAACCCTCAAATGCGGCTATGCAATACTATGCGGTATAGCGTCATAATTATATCGGCTGGTGAGTAATTAAATTGCCTTTTCTTCAGGATGGAGAATAACGTCACATTGTCATGTTAGTGATGTTAAAACAAAAAAAAAATCTACGATCTTAAACTAAGACTCTCACATACCAAGTCGTTTCCTCAAAAAAAAAAAACTGTCAGTCGTAGGACTGCAGGTCAGAAGTTAAAACATACACACACACATCGGTATAATATATATATGTATCTGAGCGTGACGGTCACGCGAGTTCACTGCTTTTACCCCATACCAAAAGTGCCCAACGTGCCTGAAGAAGTATTTCACTTCAAAAATTCTAGACAAAGACTCAACTAGGTTTATTAAAGGACTCAGGTTAGTTAAATTTTAAGCTCATCTTGAGGATCTTGGAATGAGATTGAATTTAAGTCAAATGCCCGAACATATATGATCATAACACGCACAAAACTACCAATAGCGATGTAATATCTCATGCTTGTTAATTATGTGGTGTTTTAGTGTTTGAAATAGCAATTTGTTGCAATTTATTACGAACTAGCTGTGCCCGCGACTTCGTCCGCGTGGAATAGTGTATTTATATCGAATTAACAGCGTAAAAAATAAGTTTCAAGCTTAGCTCCAAATATGACGATACTTCCATACAACTTTTCATCCCCAACTTTCAATCCCTTACACCCCTTTTTTCGCATTAGTAAGTAGCCTATCTCCATTCTCAGGTTCTAGACTATATGTGTACCAAATTTCATTTAAATCGGTTCAGTAGTTTTGGGGTGAACGGGCCACAGACAGAGTTACTTTCGCATTTATAATATTAGTAAGGATAATGTCTGAACGGCACACAAACGGAAAAAAAGAGAATCAATTAAGTTTACAAATAAATAAAATTGAAGTGTCTGTATGTCATGTCATAGTAAAAGCAGTTTATTAAATGCCGGTACATATACAAATATTACTTTCTCTTTTTTTGTCTGACTTTAAGCTTGTGATAAATATATCCATAAACTTGTGTTACTCAGAGTTTCGGCGAAAAGAAAACTTCCTAGTTGGTTTCTGTGTCATCGTAATCATTGTTGCTGCATCGGGATCGTAGCATCGTCGTTCCGTCTCGCCTGCTGTCTGACCCGACCTTTAGGTTAGATTTCCTTGCATTTGAAAATAATTTTCTCTACTAAGGCATAATTTTGAATGGAATGGAATAAAGGCTATATTATTTCCTCAAGCGTTTTTAAGTCAAGGCATTTTAAAGGAAACATCTCAGAATACGGTTGTTAAGTATCCTTAATTTTTTTTACTTGGGAATTTACTGTGTTTGGTATGGCAATACAAACCACACTCAAAATATCCAGCTCTCTTCCATACTTGAAACCACACAACACACTTAAAAAAAAGCACATCTTGCACAAGCTTTAAAGGTTATTAGCAGGGTTAACCACATAAGGTAACGTACCCATACTACGTGACCCGTTCTAGGGGTGGAGGGGGTCTTCAAAATACCACGCTTGGTCACAGGGGCGGAGGGGCTTAGGTTTTCTTCACGTAGTCGATATCCTTTAGAGAAATCTCGAGCTTTTTCGAGCTATATTCAAATATGGCGCGCAGCGTTTATTGCTTTTTAAACTCACAGGTACAACAAGCAAGCGTTAAGCGCTTTTTAACTTTCTGTCAGCAAAAAATTATTTGACGGCAAAAGTTGACTTTATAAATTACTATGAAAGCTAGAGGGGGAGGGGAGGGTCTTGGCATATACTACAGGTTGTCACGGAGGAGGGCGAGAGGTATAATTTTTTTTTAAATAATGAGTGACGTAGTAGGGGTACATTCCCTAAGGAGCCTGTATCGAAGACCACTCTAGGGTTCTCTGAGACCCTTGATCTGCAACACCAGACAAGCCCAAGCAAGACATAAAGCATCTTAATACAAATACTTACAACCTTGGCCAAAGGTTTCGTCATTAAGCGCATCATATTCATCCTCCGATGGCTCCCCGCCTCCTTCATCGTCATTTAAGTTCTGAAAAAAAAAAAAAAATTACACTTCCTACAAAGTTTACTACACAACAAGTAAATTTTAAGAGTAAAACTCCAAGTACTAAGTAATTGGATGATGTCATGAAAGGAAAAACACACTGAAAATCGATTTCTGACGTCAACATTTTTTTTTTTTTTATTGAATAGGGGCAAACGAGCAGACGGGTCACCTGATGGTAAATAACTACCTACAAATGCAATGCAATCATTGCTTCACGGCCGGTTTTCTGTGAGGCCGTGGTAACAAGCGGAGTCGAGCCGGCCCATACGTGCCGAAGCATGGCTCTCCCACATCAGGACTCTCCCAACGTAACTTTTCATTACAGTTTCAATTTATAAACATTGGGGACATAATCAATCTTGATCATATCAGTTATCTATACAAACTAGAGATCGCGTGGTGGTCGAATTTCGACCATGGTTTATTTCATTGTCCAATATTACTTGACCTGTCATTGTATAGACTTTTGTACCATGACAGGTCAAAATATATACTGGACACTCATAGCTGTATGTACCCGTTTTGCATTTTTTTTAAATTTGTAGCAAATATTGTTCAAAAATTTTAGCATTCGTCACTTCTTCTCTGTATAAACTATAAGTGTGCGAAATTTCATATTCCTCCGTCCGCCCAATTTTCGTAAAAAGGGATCCAAAGTTTTTGCTTCACGTATTAATGTATAGATAAATAAAATTGGAGTTTCTGTTTGTAATGTCATAATAACAGCATTTTACTAAATGCATCCGAATGTTTACACGGTACATATACAAAAAAAATATATATATCTGTCCCGGCTAATCTCCGGTACGGGTGGATCGATTTCCACGGGACTTTCACTGGCAGATAGCTGATGTTATACGGAGTAACTTAGATTTTCTTTCCTTGGAAAAAGAATTAGGGTTCCGCAGAAAATATATAATCATGAAAAAATAGGGGTTGATCGTAGAGGGTTGAAAATTCAGGGTTGTATGTATTTTCTAATGCTATATAAAAAATTTTGTGGTGGACTACTCTTAACATTTAGGGGGATGAAAAATAGATGTTGTCCGATTCTCAGACCTACCCAATATGCAAACAAAATTTCATGAGAATCCGTCAAGCCGTTTCGGAGGAGTTTAACTACAAAGAAGTTGCAATGCGGTATGCACATTCAGTTCTAGTTAAGTGATACTGCGAGTAACAAGTGCGAGGTATAGCGAATAGTACAGGTGAATAGTGTGTGGAAATAGTGAGAATTAATTGTGATTGTGTTAGTTGCTAATTATTTAAATAAATTGTGTCTATATCGTTATAAAGTGGTGTACCTCTCTAATCCCGAACCCCGGCTTGTAACACTATTATAAGATGCATGGCCGGGAAGAAGTGCTTGTGGAATTTCACACCACTTTGGGTTAGTTACTTATGTCCCTCTCAAATAATAAATTCCTGCGTTGTCCGAGCTCTGTGAGAGCTCAGATAAGATTGCCTCTCGGCGAGTCTCAGACTCACGCGTCATATACGTTGCATGGGTATGCGCAACATATCGCGTGTCACATATCAGCGGAATTACATTCGGACGCTTTGCGTCGCAATAATTATTTCGTAGAAATAATGTAAGTGTTGAACATGCTGTTATTAAGTTTGGTTGTGTTCAATAGTTTTTTCATCTTCTTTATCATTGTGTACCTCTGCGGGACAAAATTCATAACGAAGATAAACGACACGGAACCGTAACCGACATCGCTCAAAGAATTAGCAAGCTGAAGTGGCAGTGGACGGGGCACATTGTCCGCAGAACCGATAACCGCTGGGATACACGAGTTCTGGAGTGGAAACCGCGTCAAGGGAAACGCAGTGAAGGACACCCTGCGTCCAAGCCAGTATCTGCGCAAGCCGCCGGGGACTAACTGGATGAGGAGAGCTGACGATCGAGCTCAATGGCGTAAATTAGGAGAGCCCTATGTCCGGCTGGCTGATGATGAATAGTCTATTACTATGATACAATTTGGATTATTGTACTAATGCTATGACACTTTATGTAATTGTAATGAAGAGCACTAGAGATAAATTCATATTGTTTTTAAAGATGATACTGATTATGATAGCTACATTTATAATGATTATTGTCAAAGCAATAATAATAATTGATCACTTGTCTGACATTGCTGATTTTAATTGCTATTATTTACGGTTTTTTTTATTGTTGACAGTTGTTTCTTTTTAAATAATTATGTAATTAGTCTGGCTTTTTCAGCTTAAAATTAAGTAAACTTTGCAGAGCTTTCAAACTATTTAGATTTAGAACAAAGTTGGTATAATTTTAAGCTAAAAAGCCCAAAGTACATTACATTTACTGTCTTATAATTTTGAATATGCAGAGCACAACAATATTGTCATTGTTTTTAGAAAGTGATTCATGAAATAGGTATCACATACTTCTGAATTGCCCGACGTTGTATGTAATACCTATTCCGTGATCACATTAATTACTGTATTAAAACAATTATTTTCAATAGAAGAATTTCATTTATTTTCACTCAGAATAATTTAGTACTAATTTTAAAACAAATAATTTACCCTGAACCTTTCTTCATAACCGAAAGTTATAATTTTCAGTTACAAAAGGAGTTTCAGGGTAATTTTCATAACTAACATACATTTTCAACAGATAACAATAAACATTCAATTATATTTACATAACTACTTGATTTATTTTCGATAAATATTTCAGTGGCTTTTAGTAGTGTGGCTAAATTCTAAACTGAATTTGTCTACTTTTACATGTTACTGCAAACCTTTTAGTGATAGCTTAGATAATTTTAGATGTTACTGCAAACCTTTCAGTGACTAGATACTAGAGACTTAGATAATTTAACCTGGTTATTATTTCAATCCAACAATTAGGCGAGCTAAATTCTTTCTTCTAAATATTTGAATGTTAAATGGCTTTTACTTTAAAGTTTACTCAATGTCAAGTAAGGATTGTGAGTTCAGTATGTGAGGACAATATTAGGTATATTGTATCTAACAATGTATGCAACAATAATGATATTGACGTTTTCTTAATATATTTCTGTGAAAATGTATTCATAAATGAATTCTGAGAATATTTTCATGTCATAACTTTTTATATAAAAAATATTATTTTTATTTTAATAAAATCAAATATTACCTATTTTTAGTGAAATCACTAAACTGTGAATGTGAACTGTGAACACACTATAAATCACATTTTTAAAGTTGAAAATGTGACAATGCACACTTAATCATTATTTGCACATATGGTGTATGTTTTTATACTACACACACAAAATATCAGTGTCCTGCACACAGAACAAAGTTAATATTAAGATTATATACAAAAATCTCTGATCACATAAAATGCGTGTCGTGCAGCCCGATATCGCATGTTTCACAACAAGTATGACTCAGGTATGACTATAAATACAATGTTTTTACATACATTTATTTCTCAATGTTGCAGCAACATTTAAAAGAGATTTTGGCGCGCGAAACAAGGATATGCGTGCAAGGACTTAGTGTAAACCTTTTATTCCATGTATTATGTATATTTTTCTACAGTGTTTGGTGAAACAAACAAATGACATGTAGAAATCATTGAACATATAGTTAGGTGTAATATACAAACCTCGTAATGTTTAGCATCTAAATGCTTAATGCCAATTAATATAACAGATCTAGAATCTTAATCTGCGTAGTTTGGTGTATAGCGCGTAAATAACTTATAGAAAGTCAGAATACTTAATCGTCTAATGAAAT
The DNA here is from genome assembly GCA_963859945.1 of Euplagia quadripunctaria. Lineage (NCBI taxonomy): Eukaryota > Metazoa > Arthropoda > Insecta > Lepidoptera > Erebidae > Euplagia > Euplagia quadripunctaria. The sequence continues at coordinate 2,959,495 of OY982588.1, read as the reverse complement.
TGAAGCATTCAAAGTGGCGTGCTGGCAAACATCTATTACACAAATATAAGGTTATTATATATCAAAATGATGGTCTTTTTACATACAGTAATAATTAGACTCACCGATAACGAAGTATCGAACCCGAAGAAAGAATCTGCCATTGGAATTTTTCATATATCATGGACACAAATGACATGACTTGTCACGGTACATATGTCGCAATGGCGATCGCGGCCATGACATTTTGTGTTGAGTAGAGAAGTACTCAATCCTCTACCTAGATTCATAAGAAAATTATATTATGTTTCACAGTATTGGTTGCTTACTTTAGCTCTAGGTAATATTTTTGATTTAGGTTTTTTTGAGTGAAAACAAAATAAGAACGATGAAATTCTACATCCATTACAAAGAAGCTAATGCTTAACAAAACGGAATGTATAACCCTTGAATTTTTCATGTTTTCTGTTTTTCTCATTGTTATACTGTTATTGTCAGCTGTGATACTCTCGATTTGCACTTGAGTTTCTACAAATCTCCTTATATATATTTTTTTTAATAGTAAAAACCCACGCAAAAAATTTAAATCTATTTGCGATTCCCCACTCTAATTTCGTTCAGGAAACAATAGTTGATGTCATTTTGACAGAAGATGTGACTGAAACAGAGACAGCAAACTGACAAACAGAGAAACACCAACAGCTGACGACAGAGGATCGTGCGATCGGTTGCTATCTTTTAATATTGAACTTTGACTTTCAGTATTTAATATACAAAAGTATTCTGTAGCTTTGACTGAGAGCAATAATCAACAAATGAAAGTACACTAGTATTTGCTTAAAATTGCGAACTGTTTTAGTTTCATTTACAACTAAGAAGGAATTGGCACTTTTATTAAGCTAAATTAAATTGTGTCACGATTTTTTTTATGTCTGTTTTACCGAAGAGATTCAAAATTTTTGGCTTGCAGTTACAGGTAAAGCTTTTTTAAATATTTTTTTTTTTTTTTTAAACTTCATTACCATCTTTACCATAAAAATTAAATGTATGTAATTATAATGAATCTTCATGGCCAACATACTTAATTTTATTATAGGTACTTAATAAAAATTCAAGAGTACTTTGATTATGATTCTATGATTAGGTATGATCAAATTTAACATGTGTAAGAAATGCCACAATGGACTGCTTTTCCAACTGGAGAACTAGCTCCAAACTGTTAAAGAACGCAGTATAATAACTTTCTGATTGTCTATGCAGTGTTTTTTTTAATCCTACTAATATTATAAATGTGAAAGTTTGGTTGGATGGATGGATAGATGTTTGTTACTCTTTCACGCAAATACCACTGAACCGACTGCAATGAAAGTTGGTATGTAGATAGCTGGAGACCTGGATTAACGCATAGGCTACTTTTTATCCCGATATTCCCACGGGATCGGGACTTCGCGGGTGAAACCGCTAGTAAAAAATAAACTTGTAAGCTTAACTTCAAGACTTCAAGACAGTTCAAGTTCTGTTCTACGACATGACAATATCAACAAACGCTGGAAATTCAACCACCAGGCGATACTTTTTTTTTATTACGCATATTTTTTTTTCTTTTTTTTGTCGTAATAACCGTGTCCGTCATAATTGTAGAAAAGTTTGGATATTTTTTGTAAATTTTGTTCTACCCCGGTGAGCAGTAGAACTGTCGGGATGTTTTTCGTCTATTCCGTTCTATCCTGGTGAGCAGTAGAACTGTCTTTATAGTAGAACTAGATGGATAAACCCACAAATAAAGCCTTCAGTTTTAATATTTTTAAAGTTTAGTTAGGTATAGTAGAAAGATCTCTTATGTTTCTAGCACTGTACATATTTTGTCTGAAAAAAAGTTATGTGAATAAGGTACCAAATAAAATAAGCTTATTAACTCATCATTTACATATAAATTCATCATTTACATATTTTACTATAAATATTCTATATGTATTAGTACCTTTACAGAAACATATTTAAATAAAATGAGTTTAGTGACTGCCACTATGATAAACTAATTGGTTTAAATGGGTCATTTCTGTATATACTTATACAGAAATTTAAATATATGCCATGCAATGACGTGTGTTATATTACCTTTTTTAATAATAAGTCAATTCTTACTTGATGGCACTAGTGGTTTCAAATAGGCCAAATTTTATTTTTTAACCATCCTCTTGAAAATAAGTGTGAAATATGTGAGTAGACTATGAAAAATTTGATTAATTATTAATTATTTTTATTTATTATTATTCATTATTTTTGCCAGTTTTTAATTTTTTCACCCAGCTGCCCCATCGACTCCGCTATTAGAACCATATTGATTCCCCGTCTAGTCCAATCTAGTGTCTTGAAGACATCCTCAAGGGCAGTGAATAGTTATGAGATAACATTCCCTTGTCTAACTCCACGCTGCAAGTTTATCTGATTTGTCCTCTGGTCTTGGAGCTGTATGGTCATCGTGTTGGTGTCATATAAGCTTTTCAGCTCCTCGATATATCGCCAGTCGACACGACGTCATAGCAGAGTATCCAGAAATGCCCAGGTCTCGATGGAGTCGATGGCTTTCTCATAGACCACAAAAGCCGTATACAGTGGCTGAAAATACTTCTCGGTCTTTTGCACAATGTGTCGAACAGTATGGATATGTTTCATGGTGTCGTAGCTTTTTCGAAACCCGACTTGTTACGATGGCTGGTATTTGTCGAGTTATCTCGCGAGACGGTTTTTTCAGACTCTCGAAAACAACTTGTATGTATGGTTCAGAAGTGAGATGTGTCTATAGTTCTTCAACAAGATGTTGTCTTCTCTTTTGAAGAAAAGTACCCCAGGTTCAACACCTATGCGTTAAACCTTGTTAGAGGACGGAACTAAACTACTACCTATTATTATTATAGTTTTAAGTGTCTAGTGCTACCTCGACTATTTTTGGTCTTTTGTAACGCACTTTTGTTTTATAATTCACTGCTCAGACTTATAGCTTCGAAAAACCTCCAGATCTTATCAGCAATGATTGTTGGTATTTCCTGCGGTTGCATGATGTGCAACCCTAGGTTAATACTTCGGTACCGCATTAGTGGGCCACAAAAGCATAGAATATGCATTACAGTTTCTTCTGCCTCTCGTGACGATTGAGAAGGAGCTCAGGTTTTGTATCATAGAGCTCTAGAAGTTCTTTTGATACTTTGTTATCATAGCCCTTTATTAAGGCTTTCGACCGAAGACCAGTCGTGGTCTTCCATCTCTTAATTGCCATTGCTATGTATTTATCGTTTATGATTGAATAAGCTCGCCGTAAAATTGGTCCGATCCATGCTGTTGGTTGCCTGCATCAGATCTGGCGAGTTCATCGGCTTTTTCATTCCTACCTAATTTAGATTCGCTAGCTCTTTCAGGAATTGCACCTGGCCTACCTTTAGGAGCTCGGTAGTAATTCAGTCATCCAGGAGATCCGTTATTCTTTAGCTGCTTGAGAGCCGCCTCTATCTCGCTGTGGACAATTTCAGGTATGTCCTCCCTGTAATGGCGCGTTAATGGGGCTCTGTGGTCATCATCACTGTGTCTCGTTGGTTCTATCATCCGTGGTTCGTACAGCTGTCCATAAAACTTCTCGATCTCGTCGAGAATCTGGCACTTTGAGTTGACTGCCATTCTCAGTTTTGAGTGTCGTCAGATGGGGTCTCCCCAAGTGCTGAGCGAACACTTTTAACCCCCTGTTCCACTCAACTGCATTCTCTATTGTGTGAATGTTGAAGCTTCTGTGGTCGCGTCATAACAGTTTTTTTAGGCTCTCATGTCTGACGAAAACGGCTGAGTGGCTGACAGCTCGCGAACTTTACTCATAAGTTCGAGAGTCTTGTGAGAGAGTTTGGACGGTTTGCTAACATAATAAAATATTTTTTGGTAACAATCCGCCTTATGATGACGATGAAATTAAAATAATGTAAGTTCTGTTTAAGGTATATCTTAGATAACTTTTAAACATAAATTAAATTTTAGGTAATTTATATAAAAGCTGTTGGTCAAATTAACACAAATGTCTTAGATAATTAACATTTTATTTATTTATTTATTTATTTATTTATTTATTTATAACTTTTACACTATCATTACAGGTACATATCAAACCTAACACAATAGTGTCGCTAGTGTTAACATAAATTAATTAACCAACGAATTTGAATACGCAAATGCACAAAATGACACCACGTTGACATTGACGCATCTGAAGGCTTGGTAGTACGCAGGCGCAAAGACAAAGATTATAGGAAACACTGATACTTGTATTCTGTCTCATTCTCTCGCAGGCTAAATCCTATTTATGAATGTTTATCTCTTTTTACTGTCGCTTTTTCGTTTCATCGAATATCAAATCACAACGTTTCTAAAGAAGTCTCACTTCAAAAAGGTAGAAGCTATCCAATCTTTACTCTTCTCTTACGCCCTTTTAAATCTGATTAGCAGACAGATAGTTTCTCCAGTCATTCACCTAAGCGTTATCGGTATTTTTTCAGACACGCTAACGGGTTACTTGTTGTTTACTTAACCGTAAAGATAGCTTTACTATTGACCCTGGCACGAAAGGTTAGTATATTAATATAATAATAATAATGTGTTTTTATTGTTCACAAGTAAGAGTTTACAAACAAAATTTCATAGATGTTATATTACAAATAATCACAAATAACGCACTTCTGATACTTAAAAAGAGAACCATGTGCTATAAGTACCAGCAACTCTTTATATGGAATAGTGGAAGCAACTTAAAAAGAAATTGTATGAATGGCTCATTGAACATAATTTCTATTCCGTAAAATAGTTCATTGATAAAAAGTTTTAAGGTGCGTGCGTCAGTGCGTGCGTGCGTGCGTGCGTGCGTGCGTGCGTGCGTGCGTGCGTGCGTGCATGCGAGCGTGCGTGCGTGCGTGAGTGCGTGCGTGCGTGCGTGCGTGCGTGCGAGCGTGCGTGCGTGCGTGCGTGCGTGCGTGCGTGTGTGTGTGTGTGTGCGTGCGTGTGTGGGTGTGTGGGTGTGTGTGCGTGTGTGTATGTGTGTGTGTGTGTGTGTGTTTATTATTAATAGTTGGACCTATGACTGGAACGATTAGGTAGTCATTATTTTTGTTGAAACCCGTTAACTATAAAAGCGCGGACAAATAACAGATTCAAAAGAAAAGACATAGTTCAGTTTTCGTATTAACTTGAAGTAGAAAAAAAATTAACGTTGAGTTTAGACGAGTCCAGCAGATCCGGCTTAATAACGATGGTCTGATCATGGAGCCAGGAGCTTGATAGTGAAAGTCTCTTTTACTTTTTAATTGTGATCGCTATTACAGCGTGTTTGTTTCAGTTTTTCTAAACTGTAGTTTATTCTTGTGTAAGTAATATTAATTACGTTAAGTATAAACACTGCCAACTCCAAACGTTTGATAGAGTATTTAAAAAGTAAAACATTATTGACAGCGCACCGTCACGTATAACATTAACCTATGAACTCTTTAAAAATGTTGAATTTACATTTTCTTTAGAACTCAAAGCCATTAAAATGTTTAAATAATCATATTCATTACGAATTATTCGCATATGTTCAGATTCGCATATCTTCATATTCGCATAAGGGAAAATTCTTTGTTCTTCAAGTCCCTAGCCCCGGTGCAAATACCTCCGAAAACTCGTGACTCAGCTTTTGTATAACGTGCTCTGATTCACAAGAAGACTGTATATTGTTAAGTTCGATATTGAAATTGTCGATTTTTACAACTCCTTACCACGCCCAGCCCAACAACGGCGAGCCCCCGCCTGGTGTCACGTACACACGTACAGCACACCTTGCCTTGAGATGGCCTTTTACACCACGCTGATCACATGAGAAATTTTTGTATCGACACCTGTCCGTTGCATGCGACTTGCTGCACCGCCAGCACAGCTTAACGCCGCCGCTGCCGCCGCTCGGTGGTGTGCGGCCGGCCCTCGTACGGCCGCTCCCTAACCGGTGCACCACCGCCAGCTCAGCGCCTGCTGCGCTCGAGCTGTGAGTGCCCGCGCTGCTTGTCTCCGCATGACGTTCAGTGGCCTTCAACGCCAGCTCCTAGCCTAGCTCCACCGATCGCTTGTAGTCCAAATCGGTCTCCACAAAAAGCCCACTTCGCATTTCGTCGCTCGCAAGACCCGACACGATTTGATCTCTGAGGTTCTCTTCTTATTTATCTCCGACATTACACGTGCTCACCAGATGTTTGAGTGCTTGTAAGTATGCACTCAGGTCTTCACCCTTATTCTGCCGCCGTTGACGGTAAATGTGAGGTGTTTTTGAACAATGTCAATCAGTTCACTGAACGATTTATCTTCGGGCTTGTTTGGTGCACATAGGTAGGTCACACATAAGGTCGTACGTCACCTCACCGACCACGGTTATTAAAGTAGCTACGTGTAACGCTTCTCTTATTTAATTTAAGGCGATAAATTGTTTCACTAGATTAACGTACATCGTTTCGCGAAGATAAATCAAAACTAAATTTTCCCGAAAGTCATCGTGTTACTGACATTATTGGTAGTGGATTTGTATTTTAATTAAGTTTTTTTTTGTAGTTTGATAATAAATAAATAAATAGAACCTCCTCCTTTTTTGAAGTCGGTTAAAAATAGTAGGTACATGTATGTTAGTAGTAATTAAGTAATTGTTTCGTTTTTAACATAATCCTTTTTTATTCTAACTGTACTCTGAATAATTGAGTTTCCGAAGAGATGCTAATCTGAAGAAATGCGAATCTGAGAAAAGGCGAATCTGAAGAAATGCGAATCTGAAAAAAGGCGAATCTGAAGAAATGCGAATCTGAAAGAAGGCGAATCTGAAGAAATGCGAATCTGAAAAAATGCGAATCTGCAGAAATGCGAAACTGAAAATATGCGAATAGTTATTTCGGAATTAAAATATTATGATTAAGATACATGAACACTATGCCTAATAGTGTACATTTATCATAGTCATAATATTTTAATAGTACTTATAATAATAATATGTACGGTACGGAGTATTTCCTTTACAGTATGTTTTGTTTCTTATCTAAGTTATTATAACATTATTGTATTTAAAAATAACAAAAATGTAATGTACCTATTGTAAAACTTAAAGACCGTCAGTGATTGACGTGTAAGGGTGCTGCTACCTCGGCTCGTGAACATTCAATATTTTAGTATCAATTTACTTATTTTTATACGGTGTGTTATTTTTCTTCTATTCCTATTCTTTTTTAATCAAATAAATGCAGCGTTTATCGTTTTACTACATAACATCTTTGCCATGCGTTGACCATTTTGGGTGAGTCTAACATGTCTCATAAAAATAATCCTACTAATATTATAAACGTGAAAGTTTGTGAGGATGTATGGATGTATGTATGGATGTTTGTTACTCTTTTACGCCAAAACTACAGAACCGATTGCGATGAAACTTGGTATGTAGAGAGCTGGAGACCTGGATTAACATATAGGCTACTTTTATCCCGATATTCCCACGGGATCGGGACTTACGCGGGTGAAAAAATAAACTTGTAAGCTTAACTTTACTTCGTGGGAAAGCCATGCTTCGGCACGCATGGGCCGGCTCGACCGGAGTGATACCACGGCCTCACAGAGGACCAGCAGTGAAGCGGTTATTGCATTGTTTATCGCCGAGTGAGTGAGGTTACCAGAGACCCTAAACCTTCCCTCTCCCTCCCTCACTTTCTAACCCGCTCTTCCCCCTTCCCCTACTCCAATCTTAAAGGCCGGCAACGCACTTGTGACTATTGAGTTGCAGGTGCCCTTGGGCGGGGGTAGTCACTTACCGTCAGGTGACCCGTCTGCACGTTTATCCCCTTTAACATAAAAAAAAAACTCCTTCAATAATGTAAATACCTAAATTATTGTGAATCCGTACCAAACATACCAACAAGTTAATTAATTATTACGTAAAATTAAAATATGGCTGCTGAATGCGCGTTCAGCGACGACGTGAATTGTTAATTACATTAATTAACTAATATATAATATAATTATCTGCTTTAATCATTGTTATTTGTTATAAAGATTGAAACAACAATCTTTTATTATGGATAAAGTTGTCATTAAGATTCATGAATACGACCAAACTCAAGGTAGCTGCTGTACACCGGCTGGCTTCCGAGTCAGTCGTCATCAACTGAAGGTCTCCATCATATTTTAGTGTCATTAGAACTACAGAACTATATGTGCCAAGTTCCAACAGAATGGGTTCACAGCTAAAATTCAGAGGATGAATGAGTATTCAACCTCTGAGTATTCATATCAGTATTTTGCTCCCTTTTTGGGGTGAATATTTTTTTAAATTTAACTTCAAAGTATATCCAATAAAAAAAAAAATTATACCAATTTTAAAGTTCATGATTTTCACTATACCATAGCCCTATAACCAGAGTGACAAAGCATAGGGCCCAGGTGACTAACACCACCGCTGTAAGACACCGTGAACCTGCGTGTAAATTCTTACATTAAGAAGTTCCTTGTGACCCTTGTCATTAAATTTGGAAGCAAGTATAATGTTGCGGATCTCCTCATAGATGGGACACACAAACGATTCCGCCTATAAGACGCTGTTCCACAAAGAGAAATTCTTGCCACGAGCAATAGGTCACTGAAACAGATATCGGTGTGATTTTAATAGTTTAATAATTTGCTTATTTCTTTTTTATTGCAGCAAAATGTCTTGCCAAGTGGAAGTGACCCAAGGTGTCTTACAAGGGAAAGAATGCAAGACTTTTTATGGCAAGAAGTATTACAGCTTTGAAGGCATACCGTATGCTAAGCCACCTACAGGAAGGCTTCGATTTAGAGTATGTATCTTATACCCTTGTAGTAGCTCGTATTCTGTAGTAAGCTTGATATCGATTAAAGGCCAGGTCCACTCTACGCTTTAGGTATGAAGCTACAAGTACGTGGCGGACTCGACTTGTCGGACTAATTCACTGGGTTGCCACGCGCTGACCGGGTCCTACACATTAGTTTGATCATATTCGGCTGCCTAAATAATGATAAGGAACCGAAACTCTGTTTTTTCACACTTCCAAATGACATCGAAAGAAAAAGAACTGCAACCCTAACGACGTCAGAAGAGATAGTTACGCAATAACAAAACAAAACTATCTATCCGAGTTGCACTTTATTGTGTTGGATCAAGACTCGCATTTCAATCATTTTGCGAAGTCGACCTTCTGTACTTGTACTATTATGTATTTCTGTGACCATGCTCTAAAGTCTGTAGTACCATCTTTGTCGACAAGATAATAGGTTGGTAGATATCTTATTGGAAAAAAGATTTTCTAAAAGGTAAATTGCCAAATTTTTGGTACTTATGCCAGTAAATAAAAACGTTTAACAAATATTGAACGTTTTTCATCATTGGCTTTTAAATATCCGCCCCTTACAATAATTTCTTGTAATGTCATCAGACACTTCAATCACTTCATTTGCAAGGCCAAAATCCATTTCCAACTCCAACTTTCATTTGTTTTCACAATAGCACATAGATTTTACCACTATAGATACATACATTTATGGCCTTATCTTCGACGTGGTAGATAGAAACGTATTCGCGCTCGGTTTGATTAAGCCAAGCACAAGTTCAAAGATTTATCATACAGTCTTCCAAAATAGGGTCCAGTCTACAAAATAATTCGTAATTTCGAATCCTTTGTGACACTAACAGTGCCGGACTTAGTGCATGTGGCGCCGTTAGGCAAATTTTAGGTTAGCATACTTCAACCACTTTAAAATATGAATAAAGTAACTCAATAGAGTAAGAAATTAATAGATAAATAAAAGAGAAATTCATAGATATATACAGTATTATAATAGAAAATACTACTAAATAATGAATTTTACATTTTTTTAATAATTTATTACGATAATCATATAAATTATCTCTATATACGTACATACGTATAAACTACAAACATATATACTATAGGATATTAAAAATTTTTTACATTGTATTTTCTTTGATAACGAAATATTCGTCATACAATTGAATGCATTTTTATTAAGTTTGCTAAGAAATCATGAAAAATTTACTTCAATCTCTCGAATACAATTTGAAAAAACAAATGATTTCTCCCCTAGCGTCGTAGCACCCCTACCAACTGGGCGCCTCTAAGCAGCGCTTGGTTTTGCCCCCCCCCCCACCCCCCACCCCTCTAAGGCCGGCGCTGGACACTAAATTAGGATGGTGACTTGGCAACACTGGTTTTGCCTAGTACGATTCTAATAATCTTGTAACTCCATCACTATACTATAACGCTATCAGCCCGTTGTTCAGAATTAGACTTGAAGAAATTAATGTATGGTCTTCTGTTAATTTTACAGGACCCCAAGGAACCGGAACACTGGACAGGCGTCCGTGATGCAACCAAACCAGGAAACAAATGTTACCAGTTAAACCCTTATGGCAACACTTCCTTAGAAGGTTCGGAAGACTGTCTATATCTAAATGTATACACACCAAGGTTACCAGTTGAAAAACTAGAAAAACTACCAGTTTTCTTTTTTGTTCATGGAGGTCGACTTATATTTGGTCATGGACACTACTACCAACCAGATTATTTATTGAAACATGATGTTATATTAGTGACTATTAACTATAGATTAAATATCTTAGGGTTTTTGTGTCTGAATATTCCGGAAGTACCAGGAAATGCAGGTTTGAAAGATGGCGTTATGGCTCTAAGATGGGTTAAAAAAAATATTACATTCTTTAACGGAGATTCAAACAATATTACCGTTATGGGTGAAAGCGCGGGAGCCGCCATTGTGACTTCATATTTGACATCTAAAATGCCGGATGGGTTGTATCACAAAATGATTTCTCAATCAGGAGTGGCGATGTCTGACTTGTATATGACTGGTCACGATGACTCTATAGAAAAAGCTAAATTGGTTGCCTCGACTTTAGGCAAAGACCTGGCTGATCCTTTTAGTCTTTATGAATTTTTAGTCGATGTTCCGATTGAAGATTTGATAATCGCTTTTAGCATCGTAGAAATGGATAGACCACCCACTGTGATTGGTGCATTCTTTTTACCAGTAGTTGAGAAGAAATTCGACGGCGTTGAAAACTTTTTCGTAGAATACCCTCGGATTGATATACCGTTGAATCGTTTTAATAAAGTACCATTATTAATTGGCTTCCATTCGCACGAAGGAGCATTATTTTTACAAAGAGATTCAGAAGGCAATATCATTTTCGAAAAAGATTTCTACTTCTTTGTGCCTGGATTTATGCATATTGAACGTGGTGATGAAAGAGTTGCCATATTCGAGAAGAAACTCCGTGAGTTTTATTTTGACAATAGAGATGTGAACGAAATAACGAAATCGGAATATATCGATATGTTATCAGATCGTTTCTTTACTTTCGATATAATGCAAAATATTGACGTGATATCGAAATTTTCTCCAAATGTTTATGCATATAAGTTTCAATATTCTGGTAATATGAATACTCGAGTTTTGCCGAGTTTGGGTTTGAAAGGGGGCTGCCATGGTGATATGGTACAATACCAATTTTATAGGAAAGCCAAACATGAGAAAGCCACGGAAAAGGACTTACAAATTGTAGAAATGCTGAGCGAGGCTTGGTATAATTTCGCTAAAAATGGGTGAGTTTCTGTTTTCTAATTTTCAATTTAGAAAACCATAAACGGTTAATATTTTCTTATCTTTCTTTTTTTTTTTTAACAGCTTATTTTAATACATTTGTAAAGCTAACAGCTCAGCTCATTTATACTTAATTCAATATATCTCGTTGTGTAGAAAAAATAATATTATGTTGAATACATTGCCTTATAGATAGATAAATAGATAATAATAACTTGAGACACTTCACACACGGCCCTCTGATATCAAACTAGGCAAAGCCTGTACTATGGTAACCGGACTGCTGATAAACAGACTTTGATATCACTAAATACATGCATATTATAGACAAGACCCAGACACCGAAAAAATGATCATGCTCATCACACAATTATTTGTCATGGGTGAGAATCGAACTCACGATCTCTGGCACAGCACTCAAGATCACTAACCATTAGCCCAACAGGCCAATTAATTAGATTCATTCAATTTCCGGTTAAAACCTGCTGTATTTACACCATCCAGTTCTATCTTCCTTACTTCTGGTACTTCTCGTAGAAGATCATATCTTCCAAGATCAGACCAGACCAGTCTATCTGCCAAGATCGAGGGACCTAATTTATGTATATTTATTTATATTTTCAGAACGCCATCTTGGAGCGATCATAAAATAAAATGGCTGCCGTACACACCGACAGAAAAACAAGTTTTAGTTATAGATCGAAATGTAGAATTAATTAAACACCCTGACTTACACCGGTTGAAATTCTGGCAAGGTATTACCGGACAATCTGCCAAGTTATAAAATGTATTTCAGTAGTAAAAAAATTGTTTACGGGTAGAACCAAAGCCTAATAAAATTTGTCTATGGTAATAATACTCACAATCATTAGGGAACGTACCAATACTACGTGACCCGTTCTGGGGGGGAGGGGGTCTTCAAAATACTACGCTTGGTCACAGGGGTGAAGGGGGAGCTTAGGTTTTCGTCACGTAGTCGATATCCTCTAGTGAAATCTCCTGCTTTTTCGAGCTATATTCAAATATGGCGCGCTTTTTAAACGCACAGTTGGCAACGAGCGAGCGTTTAGCGCTTTATAATAAAAATGATTTAAAACTTTATTTATAAATTACTACTTGAAAACTAAAGGGGGAGGGGGGGGGTCTTGGCATATACTACGGGTGGTTACCGAGGGGGAGGAGGGGTATAAAAAATTGTAAAAAAGGTTGACCTAAAAATTATGAACACTCAGTTCGATGTATAAGAAAATTACATCTCATTTAAATAGTTATAGTTCTGTGTACAACAAGTGATAGAAACTTAATGAATCAATTGTTCTATTGCTCAGTTTTATAATTTAAAAACGGAGGTTGCAATATTTTAGGTTATATGTCACATGACCAGCTGCAGCGTGACTTCATCTACATGAATTTAATCTGAGGCATCTGTCTTCCATATTGAAGTTGCACACTTAAAACTCTACATTCGTAGAATATAGTTACCTGTTTGTGTGCTTTCTTAAAGGTGTTACCTCAAACCATAATCAAAACTTTTCTCGAAAAGCGTGGTGCTATGTTCGAGTATGTTATGTTGGAGTTTACCATACAGAGATGATAATACCATTCCTAGCTACACTCAGCCACGAGTGTAATATTTCTAACATGTGATGGTTTGGATAAATTATGTCCAAAATAAAATATGACCAAAGCCAAAATTGTCCAATTATTAAAATGACCAATACGAATATTGTTTAATGACGACATATTAGGGCGGTCGAGCATTTGATTGCAACGTGAAAGATTCATCCATTCCCACTCAGTTAAAATATATGTATGTATAAAGGTACAAGACGCACTGCATAGCGCAAACTGCAGCCGCAAATTCCAGGGCCACATACGCAGCGGCGGCAGACAGTTGTAGAAGTCTGCCGCCGCTGCGTATCATTGTACATCCAGGCATGTGCGGTCTCGGTCCTTCTCGGAATTGAAACAGCCTTGCGAACAATGCAGCCTACTATAACTGCAGCCCGCAAGCTGCCTGCAGCTGCGGTCTGCAGCTCGCATGGATCATGGTGCTTCTTTTTTGGAATTCTCTATAGTCGATCTGAAATATCCTGCAAATCGACGATTCGAATCACTCTCCGTTGAATGCTGTCCAGATGGAGAACGCAGCTACTGGGGTGCCCCTCCATAGAGAAGAGAACAGTATTCCATATGCAGCCGAACCTGCCCCTTATAAAAATGTAGAGGGCCGGAGTAGAATACCGTCTCAATCTGTTCAGCACACCAAGCTTCTTCCAGGCTAATTTAGCCCTACCCTCTAAACTGGACTTTGCTTAATATATCAACGCCAAAGATGCCGATGCTGGCTGTGGCAGTTAGGGAAGTACTCTCACAGCGATGTGATACGACAAACGATATCTTTTTGGCGGTGAACACGCATACCTGTATCTTCGTTGTAAATTGGACTAGATTAAGTCGATCCCAACCTGAAACTTTTAAGGAACACGTTTACACGAGAAATGTTGCCGCGGCCTGTAGAAAAGGCATCACTCGTGCTATCATCGGCATAGCAATGAATGCTGCTGATAGCCAGCATATCATTGAAATGCAAAAAAAAACAGCGTGGGTGATAGCACACACCCTTGTGGGACACCAGTGTTTACATACTTGAAGGTTTGGGTATTGGTATGGGTATAGCGCTCTGTTTCCGCATTTACACTTATAGGTGGTCCATTATGCGTTCAGATAAGGCTGATTAGTTGAGCCAGGCTAGCTCCTTCCAGAAGCACAGGAACCTCCTGGGGCGTTCACGGGATTCTAGGAGCGACCTCGCACCCGCGAGGATATTTGACCGTTGTGTGGCCACTTTCTCGCACTCCAGGATAACGTGGGCGGCCGTTTCCTTTGATATATCCTCTGCATAGAGGACTCACTGTCACATTGATGGTGCCGGTTTAAGGGCAGGTGGCCCGTAATGGTTCCTACAACTATCTTGATGTCGAGTCGGTTGAGAGTTTTCTTAATAGTACAAGTTAGGTTAAGGGCCTCGATTGCGCTATATTCCAGATTATAATTGTTACAAGCCTTCAGCATTTATTAGTTTCTTATGTTAGTTTGGGCATTATCTGGCTGGACATTATTCGGACTGTGCATTTTTCTGATTGGACATTTTTATTGTGAACATGACCTAACTATATATTTGTTTTGTTATTGTAAATGTTTATAACTGGATATAAAATAATCAATGTTATAATAATTTATCAAGTATCAAATATTTTGCGCTTAGGCTTACGCATAATAAGGATGAATAGTTTTTGATATTTTTTACTTTTGTACAAATTTTTTGCGAAATATTTATTTCACATTGTCTCAAGAAAATGAGACATATGTCAATTTGGTGCTAGTTTAAGGCGCTGTCGATATTTTATCCGCCTGTGGTACCGGTACTTAATAATTTGCATAATGAGGTTGGTCTTGAATATTGTTTTAAATAAATAAATTATTTTTATATACTTTTGTTATTTTACTTTTCATCCAATACCATACATTCTAGAGCCCTAGACGCTAAGATATTTACTTGTCGTTACATGAAATAGTGGTCATACGAGAGAGTATTGCCAGGAAAAAAAATTAAGAAATTGGGGTAACCACTAGAGGAAATTCCTTAACACATTAAGGATGCATTATAAAATACGTTGTAATTGATTTTATGTATACTTAATAGATAAGGAAGAATACGTACCAGAAAAAGATTTTGATAAAAAAACAGTTTTTTTATTTACTAAAGGTCCCTTTGTTAATGACAAGATTATAGATATATAACAGAATTTTGTTCTTGAATGTGTTCAGGTAATACCTATAGTATTTTGTTACATGATTCGTTATCTATATATTAATACGTGAAGCGAAAACTTTAGATCCCTTTTTACGAAAATTGGGCGGACGGAGGAGTATGAAATTTCGCACACTTATAGTTTATACAGAGAAGAAGTGACGAATGCTAAAATTTTTGAACAATATTTGCTACAAAGTTAAAAAAATGCAAAAACGGCTATGAGTGTCCAGTATATATTTTGACCTGTCATGATACAAAAGTCTATACAATGACAGGTCAAGTGATATTGGCCAATGAAATAAACCATGGTCGAAATTCGACCACCACGCGATCTCTAGTTTAATTAAAAACCTCTATTGGTTTTCTCATTAAACTGAGCTACGTAAGTATCTAAATACTAGAATTCAATATCCCTTATATAATAAACTAGTTGGTCGCAACGTTTTTACTGTTTAACTCCTACTCTCCTAATGTTGTCTCCACATCATAAGTAACCTCGTTCTTGTGTTACATGAGTAAGTTTGAAGGCAATGTGCCTAGCTTACCTTTTAAATACAACTTCACTATTTAAAATGGCCTTTTAAATGAAGCTGTCAGTTAGGATCTCGCAGTCCACTGCTGGGTATAAATAGACCGATAACCTGAAGAAGGTTACTAAGATGAATTGGATGTGGAAAGTGGAGACGAAGGCGTGCTTGACATTGGTAAGGAGACTGCTTCAATCCTACTAATATTATAAATATGAAAGTTTGGATGGATGGATGGATGTTTGTTACTCGTTCTCGCCAAAACTACTGAACCTACTGCGATGAAACTTGGTAGGTAGATAGCTTGAGACCTGGATTAACATATAGGCTACTTTTTATCCCGATATTCCTACGGAATCGGGACTTACGCGGGTGAAACAACGGGGCGCTGCTAGTTATCAATATTTTCAACATTTTGTTAAGAAAAAAAAATGTGAGTGTGGCGCTAGTGTGCTGTTCGGCTTTTAAAATATAGCCTGTGGTTACTCCGTCCTCTTCGTCTGCTTCGTCATTGCTCTGTACAAGTTCTGGCCAGTCTTCATGTAATAATTTGTACGTTTAAAATAAATCTTGCGGTTGAGTAATGGATTGTTTTTTGTTTAAAAGTACGCTACCGAAAGCATATCAACACTTTACCCAAGAATTATAATAACTTCAAACTTAATATACATACATATAAAGTCGATATTTGTATCTAATATACGTTTTATTCTAAAAAAATGATTTTTAATAGAAATATCCTTAATTTACAATATGACAAAAAATCTGAGCACTCAATTTCAATTAACAATAGGTACGTCAATGACCTTAATCTGTCAACTGTCACTTGGAAAGTACGGTTTGCACACAAAACTAGTTTGCTTATTATTGACAGTTTAATTACTTTACATTTTTAGCTCTAGTAAAATTTCACACATGTGTCCGGAGATTTGAAGTTTTTGTCCGGCGTCTGTATTTTAAGTGATGGCAGGCCTATGTATACCGGACACCTTTAGCTCTTTGTATTCGTTTTCAGATTATTTAAATACACAAAAATATCTGATCAAAATTTTCATGTTTTTTTTTGTAAATAAATTATTTCAAGAATTTCTGTTTTGCTCAACCTACCTATTTGGTTTGAATTGACAGCTATGACATTACAATGTAGCGTGTGACATTAAAATTCCTATTCTTATTTGAATCGCAATAAACTTGAAATACATTAAATCATTTATGAACTGAATTTGTTACAAGAATCATTTCTTAAGTGACTCGTAGAAATTCACAAACTTATTTACTCCAACATTCGTGGGCAAATCCACAACTATCGAGTCATTAGCCCTGACGAGTTTCTCAGGTGTCTCACCATTTGTGGTAGGTTTCAATTTTATATCGTTCAACATTTTTTGTCTACGATCTTTGCTGTAAAGATCCTGCCAAAATGCTGTCCTTTCTTTGTCCTGGTTAGATACAAGAGAGAGTTCTGAACTTATATTTAGGCAATACAGGTTGTCTTTGGTTACTGGTGACCAGGTTACCGTCAGATAGAACTCCTTTTCGGGTGTTGGGTTGCTGCAAAAGAAGAAAGTCGTTCTTTTAATCAGAAGCAGCTGTCACTATTGTGTTAAATTATGGTCTAAAGATGTAATGGAGTAAATGTGAGGCCTCTCTTCTGTCAGCAAAACATGACCCAGAAACCCAGTCTTCCCCAAGAAAAAGAAAAGGATTGCTGATTTATTTTTAAACGTTTGTGTTACAGTTACGTTTAAATTTTCAAGCAATAAATTTGTATTTGAATTAACTTCCTATCAATTTTCAAATCAAATCAGTTTATTCATTGTTTGTTATAGGAAGGAATATAATAAATGTTCATTTTCAATTGTCCATTTTCAATCGACGTGACTTAGAAGACAAATATCGTTAGAATCACGTTAACAGTCTACCATTGGAATTGAATGGATTATACAAACTATTCTCTTATGGAATGTGCTTCAGGATAGGAAGTCCACTAACCGTAATAACGGTTGTTTGAAAATGTCCAAGACCGACTTTCTATTCCGATTCCGATTCTCTATAAAAACTTAATACCATCTATATGTTTACTACTTGTTCCACCTTACAGTTTTCATTCTAAATAAATATCATAGCAAGAAATCTTTGAAAATATAACTTACCCGGTCTTGGCAAAATTGGTCCATAGCCTTAACATACGTTCCCTTATTTCAATATCCCGACCACTGTGTACTACATCTTCCTGAAACTTGCTTCTGAAGAGATACCCTATTTCATCCATATTCATCGCCTGTTTCAAATTTGCGTATTTTTTGCGGCTAATATTAAATGCACCAATGTAATCAAAATTGTAGTAGTAAATAGGTTGTTTGTCAACTTCTACTAAATATTGGATGTATTTGATAGTGTCGGCTTTGACTGCTCGGTCAGAGGCCAATTGAGAGTAGCCATCCAAATTTTGATTGCCAGTATCATCAGTTATGAGGTACAGTTGCTTCAGTTTCTCTACAATTGTTAAAGACTCTGTTGAATTATTTTTAACGTTTAGCTCCTCAGGAATAAACACTTGCAGATCGTCACTTATTTTTTCAGAAAATAACTCTAAACTGCATGTTCCAATCATGACAGGGACGTCTGCTATCCGACCTGATCTTACTAAGTCACTGAATGTCTCAATGATAAATGGCTCGACCTCAGGAAAATAATTTTCGATTACAGGACCGAAGGGACTGAAATTAGCTAGAAAATCATCTGTGGAAGTCATGTCGTCATGCCCTTTCACGAGTTCTATAGCAGAGCAATTTCGCAAGTATTCTAGATTTTTTTCAGGATCAGTGGATTTACAGCCTAAGGTTTTAGCAAGGTTTGCAGCGGTATCCTCTGGATTTTTCTGAAGAGCCCAAAAGTTTAGTGCAGTTCCTGATTGAATGATTGCCTTGCTTATTAATTTCTTGGTAAGCGGACTAACTGTCAAATAACTTACTGCAGCCCCACCGGCACCTTGGCCAAAAAGAGTGATATTTTCAGGGTTTCCTCCAAAATTATGGATATTACTCTTTACCCATTTAATTGCGGCCGCAATATCTTTCATTCCAGCATTTCCTGGAACCTCAGGAGTATTTAAACTCAGAAATCCAAAAACACCAGACCTGTAGCTCAATGTGACAATAACAACGTCTTTGCCTACTAAATAATCAGGGCCATATAGTTCGGTATTTCCTGAACCAAATTTGAAGCCGTCTCCTTGAATAAAAATCATGACCGGGAGTGATGCTTTATCTAAGTTAGGAGTGTAAACATTGAGGAATAGGCAGTCTTCGTCGCCAAAGTAATTTTTGTTGCCGAAGTAATCGAGCTTGGAATGAGGGCCATTATTTCCTTCTGTAGTAGCGTCGCGAATGCCTTGCCATCCCTCAGGTGCTTGAGGGTCCTTAAAATGAAGAAAATCAATTATTGAGATTAAATATCACAGTGACTTCCAACTTCATATATAAAAAACTTATGTTAGTTGCTTATAATTATGAGTGTCCTTACCTTGAACCTCAAGGCCCCTATTGGAGGTTTAGCATAAGGTACACCTTTGAAGCTGTAGAAGGTTATGCCGGTGGGGTTTGTCACGACGCGGCCCTTAAGCTGGCCTTGCGCGACTGTCACGGTGGTTACAGTGGTCATTCTGGACTTTACTCACTGAAAATATACAGGAAATTACTCAAGATATTCGACATTTTGCCCCTAGCTTGTAACCATAAAATTTGGTTTGTTCGTTTGTTAATCGTTATTTTAATGTGTAATCTGAATGTCAATGTGTTTTCATGTATACAGTTTAGTCTCATAATATTTATTTGATAGCATGATGTCCGTACCTACATCACTTGGCCTTAGCAGAATACCTGCGCCTCTTCGCTAATTAATCGTGCGAAGTAGCACATTGCTGAGCTAAGGACCATTTTTGTCTCATGCAGGGGTATTTATTTATATATATATATTTTTTTCCTGTGATGAAAAAAACCATGTACCTATCCTGTGTGAGTCAGAATAAAAATTATTTCTTTCTTTCTTTCTAGCTTAGACACGATTTGTTTGTTTGTATCTGAGAGGTGGTCCTAAGAAGAGTTTGAGGTTATTTTATTAACGAGGTTGTTCTGTATGAATATGGTGACGATCTGATGATGAAGTATGCGAATGATAGTAAACCATTCGCATACGCAACCACTTGAGAAGATTGACCTTAAGGAAACACTTTTATTTTTTCCATGTTAACACTGCAAGAGGAGGTGGATGGAAACAGGAGATGAATAAAAGTGATTTAAATAAAAACAACGAATGATGATAGAACAAGAAGAAATGAATAAAAACTGGGGACGGATTATCAGTGGAGTGACAATACGTCCCTGCGTACACTGGAAGTGAATACAAAGGTGAGTAAATTAAGACAGAGGATGAATAGAAAGTGGATTAAATATAAACTGAGGATGATTAGAAACGGAGTGAATAAGCTAATGATTTAGTCAATAACATCGGTCCATCCATACACACGTTATACTTATAAAACGCCTTCTTTTTACTTCTTTTTACTTAAACCTAAAAATCTGAAAGCCGTTAATTTGTTGTTGGGTATCACTACATATTATAAAACAATGTCCCCCGCCGCGTCTGTCTGTCTGTTCGCGATAAACTCAAATACTACTGAACGGGTTTTGATGCGCTTTTCACCAATAGATAAAGCGATTCATGAGGAAGGTTTAGGTATATAATTTTTCAAGGTTTTGTGTAAATTGGTTGAAATATGATGATTATTGTTGAATATGTCTGTGCTACCAGTGCAAAGCCGGGGCGGGTTGCTAGTATCGAATGTTTGCGATTACAATCTATATTTTGCACTTGAAAAATTAACTGTGATGTGCATCAATGTATAAGAGAGTATTTTTAGAATGGCAAAGGTCAATTTGTCTTTCGGACGAAGGTTCCGTACATACTTGTATGTACGACACCTTCGTCCAACTAAGTATGTACATACTAGTTATTAAATACGAACACTATGGTGTAATATTTCTCGATTTTTTTTTAAGTTACCATGGCACCCAATCATGATTATCTATCCTAAAATATTTCTTTTTTTTTTAAACGTTTAAGAGGTCGCTACCAGTAGTCATACGATCAACCCAATTGATTCCTGTAAGTTTTTTAGCGTACATGTTTAGTGTATGTATATTTCTTTATGTATATGCATGTGTATTATTTAGATAATAATAAAAAAAATTGTAGACTTAAATATACTGTTATTTACAAATTGTATATTTTTCTTATTATTTTTAGTAGTTGTGCACCGCGAGTTACCTACTTCCATACAGTATAATGCATCCTAAGGTTGTCTGTAAGAGATCGCACACTACGATAAGACCCCCCACTGTACTCTTACTTAATATTAAATTTCTAGATTGTATAATACTTTTTGGTATGCAATAAAGACTACCTATCTATCTATCTAATATTATAAAGCTGAAGAGTTTGTGTGGCGCTAATCTCAGGAACTACTGGTTCGAATTGAAAAATTATTTTAGTGTTGGATGGCATTTACCGAGGAAGGCTATAGGTTATATAACATCACGCTACGACCAATAAGAGCGGAGCACTGACATAAACGCAGGTGAAACTGCGGGGACGGCGGCTATTATTTAATAATACTTAAATGTCGTACGTATAATAAATATTTAAAAAAATGAAAAATTACTGAAATCGTTTTTCGGGGTAGATAATCAAATGATGTGGTACCTCCCAAAAACCTTTTTGGACCCAAATAAGGACCCTTACCTGCGACTATTATGTATTCTGTGCCCTAACATACAAATTAAACATAGAAAGATCAATACACATAGACATTCACCTATTCCTGCATAAACATTTCTGAGCAACGCCTATTATACATACATACTCATACTCGTACCTGGTTCCAGTCCGGGGTAGGTTAGGAGACGGACGCCATTTGCTTATTATATAAAGGGACTTGTGGTAAACATTGCGTACACTTAGCCTTATCGTTTCGATACAGATTGATCGTTAAGATTACTTTGAAAACTTCACGCTATCTGTATAAAATCTAATAACTGTATACCAATCTACTTATCTACTGCAGGTACCTATTAATCATTTTTAAAATATTCATAATCATAAATTTGCATTGATTATCACGCATTCGTACTTGTATAGACGGTGTCTAAAGATTTATCGTATCTTTTGTTAATCGGTGACATGTTGGTTTTTTAACCATATTACAGTTTTACTATATTTAGACATACACTCACTTAGGCAGAACCTGGCGTATGCCGGCAGGGCCAAGTCAGATCACCGAATAAAAAAAAACCTTGGCAGTACCGTACATGTGAATTAAGTGAATTTAGTGTGAAAGACGGGGAGAAAGCATCTCAATAGCTACATTGCAAAATTTGCATAAAAAATATACTTAAAAGTACCTTCACGGAGATAATCAAACAATCACAAGAACAAAATGTAAAAAAAAAAATCAATAACACAATGAAAAATATTATCTAAAATGGGCCCGCCATTTTAGGTACCTATCCTGATGGTCAGTGGCGTAACAATAGGGTGGCAGAGCGGGCAAAATGCCACGGACCCCGGCTTGAGGGGGCCCCGGGCACCAAAGGCCCTTAACACTAATTACAAAATGTATTAAAAAATATTTTTTTTTTTTAGTCAATATAAGTTATCTAATTTAATAATCCTAATAAAATACACGAGTTAGAAAATAACGGCCAAGTGCGAGTCAGACACACAGATCCGATGAATTAGCCACGGGCCTCAGATGGTATAGTTACGCCACTGCTGATGGTATGGTATCAATGATACCGTATCATGCCTAGTTGCTATTGTTATTTAAGCGTCTTTTGCAAAGAGGGATATTAAAAAAGCTTTAAAATGTATGCTAATATAATGCCTTTTTAAGTTTTTAATTAATTACGATAGTTTTATTTTGTGAAAAGTACTGACATGAATTTTTATTTGGTAAAAATGGGAGTTCTACAGGGTTCTATTCTCGGTCCATTTTTGTTCTTAATTTATATTGATGACGTACCTCATCTTGCTAAAGACAATCATGAGATAGTGTTGTTTTCAGATGAGACTTTACTCTTATTTAGGTTAAAACGTATCACTACAAACTTTGACGAGGTTAACAGCGCTATTACGTAGTTCACTGATTTGACGTTAACAACTTACTTCTCAATGAAAAAAAAACTTAATGTAAACGGTTGACTATTGAAACTGAAACAGGTGGAAATCACTATAGTTAATGGTTAAAGAAGACGAAGTAGAACTAATGGATGAACTAAAGGAGGCATCAAATTGAAATTAATATCAAACACTTACGTCAGAGGTCCCTTCAAACTTTAAAAAATCAAGCTTCTAAGTCAACGCAATCAAAAGATATGGCCATTAAACTTTAGATTTTAACAAATGTGAACATTTTGCAGGTAAATCAAAACCAACTTACTTTGAGTCTTAAGAACCTAATAACCCAAACTAGAGATGGGTAATCACCCGGGTTTTAACCCGTATGATTACCCATCTCTAACCCGAACATTAACCTAGAAGAGATATAGAGTGTAGTGAATCACCAACTAATATGAGGGCAAGTCAAAAAATTGTCTGGCTGAAAGGAATAAATGATATCATCTCAAATAGTTTCTCCCAGTCAACTTATCCAGTTACTCCCTTTTGTAACTACACCCTCTAGCTACAGTAGCGCCACAGTAGCGCTAAACACACACTTTTCATACAGAGATAATGCTCTTTATCTCAATCCTCTATACCAGAGTTACGTACGACTGTAAGGAGGTTTTGAAATTCTGGGACCAAGCATTTGGTGTAAGCCACGCTCTAATAACATGCAATATTTCCACCTCGTGCATACATTCCTCAGAATAGTCAGAATTGCAATACCTCAAATAATATGTATAGGTTGTAGGTTCAATTCCCACCCCGGACAAATAATTGTGTGATGAGCATGATCATTTGTCTGTATCTGGTAGTAATTTATTTATAATAGGTATGTATTTAGAAATATTTAAATATGTTTAGTTTCGGATCAGACGGGCCGTGCGTGAGATGTGTCAAGTTATTATTATTATGTAACTGTTTTGTTTTTTTAATTATAGGGGGCAAACGAGCAGACGGGTCACCTGATGGTAAATGACTACCGCCGCCCATGGGCACCTAGAATTCAAGAGTCACATGTGCGTTGCCAGCCTTTGAGGTGGGAGTAGGCTAAGGATGGAAGGGTTAGGGCCCCCGGTAACCTCACTCACTCGGCGAAAAGCAATGCAAGCATTACTTCACTGTCGGTTTTCTGTGAGGCCGTGGTATCACTCCGGTCGAGCCGGCCCATACGTGCCAAAGCATGGCTTTCCCACGATAAAAATGTTGAAAAATAAAATCGATGAACAATAATTGTGCAAATAAATAAGAATTTTTTAAATAATAAAAAACACAGTATAAATGAGTAAGTAGCTCAAATTTCAAAAACATTAGTTGTTTCAGTATAGTTTGCTGACTCGGTCACCCTCGTTCTAAGAAAGTCTTAAATACTTACTCATACCTATAGATAAATGTGGATATCGCTATCATATGGCACTTATGTGTATCCTTATGACTTTTAATACATAGGACTATAAAAAATGCGATAATACATTAACTCTAGTCAATGTATTGACAAATTGACCTGTATTTTTAGTGATTCAGTGTAGTTTGGGTGTACTACGTTTGTTACAGATCAGATAATTATTAGTCAGTGTTGTCCAGTCATACTGTAAAGTCTTCAGTGACTCGCAGACTATTTCCTGGTGCGGGAGTTGTCCTTTTAAATAATAATAACTATCAATAAAAAATTTTAAAAAACCCGACACAAAATAATAAAAATCGTGTGAACGGCCATTTTGGATTTGAAATTTATCATAGTGTATAGTATTCTACTAGTCAAGTCCTTTCATTTGATCCCCATATTGAAAGAGATGTGAAAAAATATGTAATCCGCCATTTTGTGGCGGCGGCCATCTTCGACCGATTTTCATCAAACATAGCTAAGAACACTTCCGATTAATTCACCTTTCAAACAAAAAAAAACAAAGTTTTATCCGTTTGGGAGCTACGATGCCACAGACTAACACACAGACATCTCAAACTTATAACACCCCGTCGTTTTTGCGTCGGGGGTTAAAAAAATCAAATAGTAAACGTTATTTTTACACGCTTTATATTTACTGTATATCTATTGTCATAAAATCCCCAAAAAAAAGGCCTATATCTATCTATCTAACTTCTATCTTTTCATCAACTTCAAGATGTCTAATTAACTAAAAAATTTACACATGTATCAAGGGACCGATGACAATACAAGACTAAACAATAAGAAAATAAGGTTAAGTTAAAAAAAAACACGCAATAGCAAACTGAACTAAACAGTAGAAAGTAATTTTTAACCTGTAAATAAGTGTGTGGTGCTTGACATCAAAAGCTACGAACAGTTCATTCTTATAATTCTTTCGAAAAAACCGACTTCAACGGAAAAAACTATTCCATAAAAGACTTATATATGGTTTTCTCATGGATGCCATTGTCAGAACTGGACCAAATTGAGACCACACGGTCAAATGGGGCCACACGGGAAGCACCAGCTTTCAAATAAAAAAAGAATCATCAAAATCGGTTCACCCAGTCGAAAGTTCTGAGGTAACAAACATAAAAAAAAGAACATACAGTCGAATTGAGAACCTCCTCCTTTTTTGAAGTCGGTTAAAAAGTAGAGCTATTATTAAAATATAATAAAAACCATTTGATGCTATTTTACAATAAAAAACATTTTCTACTGTTTAGTCCAGTTTGCTATTAAACCGTATTTTTTAGTTTTTTTTTTTTACTTTTTTTTTTTACTTTTTTTATGGTATAGGGGGCAAACGAGCAGACGGGTCACCTGATGATAAATGATATTCGATATTCCCACGGGATCGGGACTTACGTGTGTGAAACCGCGGGGCGCTGCTAGTAATATTATAAACGTGAAAGTTTGTGAGGATAAGTGGATGTATGGATATTTGTTATTCTTTCACGCAAAAACTACTGAACCGATTGCGATGAAACTTGGTATGTATATAGCTG
Source organism: Euplagia quadripunctaria (assembly GCA_963859945.1). Classification (NCBI taxonomy): domain Eukaryota; kingdom Metazoa; phylum Arthropoda; class Insecta; order Lepidoptera; family Erebidae; genus Euplagia; species Euplagia quadripunctaria. The sequence goes on along the minus strand of OY982588.1, from coordinate 2,933,329 downwards.
GAGACCTGGATTAACACATAGGCTATAATAATTTATAAAGACACGTGTAATTTGGACAAACTATTAGGATAATTGACAAGCAAGTCCCCTAACATTCCTGCCACCTGAAAGCTATCTTGTGTGCACTTCTTAAACCGTTATGCTAAGCTATCGATACTATTTCTGTTAATACTACCGATATTTTAGCAATAGTAGTATTTCTTATTTTTGTCAATAGATTTAATCAATACTATCGATAGTATTATCAAAGTCGATAATTTCTATAGGACTATCGATAGCACAACTGATTGTCTTAGTCTCGATAGTATCACGATACTATCGATAGACTATCGCTATCTCAACAACACTACCATAGAAGGTGTGCCAGCTGAGGCCACTGGCCCTTCTAAAGCATTCGTTTGGGAGGTTCCATAATTCTTTCTCGCTCTTTACTTTTACTATAATATTAAAGAACTTTTATTTCTTCTTCTATAAATAGAGAATACCCTCTCTGTCGCGAGGGCTTCAATAGTTTTTAAGTAACACACGAATGCCGCGTTCCTATAATCAAGAAACGAGTCGTTTTGCTTACGGACGGTAAAGTTTTAGTTGAAATTCAACGAAATTTTACGGTCCGTAAGCGAACGTTTCTTGAGTATAAGAACGCGGTATAAAAGTTTCGTCATAGTTTGTAAATAATATTTGGTCATCTATAAATATAAAATGAATTCATATTTCCCTTGGTCACGGCATCATGCGTGAACGGCTGGACCGATTTCGCTAATTATTTTTTTCGTGCTTGTTATTGTCAGGAGAAGGTTCTTATGAAAGAAAAAATAAGAAAATTATAAAATTTAAGAAAAGTTAACGAGGGACTTACGCGGGTGAAACAGCGGGGCGTAGCTAGTCAGAAATAATAATTAACCAACGTAGAAATTGAGCCCACTATCTTTTTCCAGGGTTAGTCGGCGATCTACGTACGCTACGCCATCTATACAAACAATACTAAAGTATTTGTTCTTAAGATAATTAAAAAAAAAAACAGTCAGTCGTAGGACTGCACGTCAGAAGTGAAAACAAAACTTCACAATGTATTTGCATATACATACACACACACACACACACATCTGTATATATATATATAATTAGTTTAAAAATAAAAAGTAGGTAATAACATATCTAAATGTATACATAGGGTACACTGGAAGTTCTGCGCTCCTGGCCGCTCATAAATGTTTGAATTTCGAATATTGCATTTTTTTTAATATAAGAAACTCGGCTCCGTAAAAAGATGTTTTCACTTCAATAAATTAAAAAAAATATTTAGGAGTAGGGGATTCAATATAAAAAATTAAAAAAAATGTGTGACACAAGACACAAGGTAATGTATTGCGCGATTGTTTCCCTTGATCAGTTCCATTGTCTCCCCGGCAGCAAATTGTACGTGGAGCCATTATTAGCAAAAGAGTGAGCTATAAATACATTTAAATCTGATACTTTATTTACTATGCACATTTTATAGTATTCAATTAATTCTTATCGAAATAAATACTTTTATCACATTTGGAATTTACAGTAGATAAACTTTGTCCTTTGGACAAATAATTGAAAAAAAGTTACTATTATAGATAATATTACTATGAGTTACTGTAATGTTCAAACTAGCTTCTACCCGCGGCTTTATTTGCGTTGATGACCGGCTTAAAATCTTTTTCTATCTCTTGGGATCTGCCTTCTTTTTCTGCCCTATTTCTCTAAAACTATAGCAAGTGAAGCCGGCAGAAGCTAGTCTTCATCTATACAAATAAATAAAATTGGAGTGTCTGTTTGTAATATTAAAATAGCCGCTTTTTACTAAGTGCATTTGGATGTATACACGGTACATATGGCAAAACAACATTTTTTTACCATTTTTGTCTGCCTGTATGTCTGTTTGTTTCGGCTAATCTCCGGAACGGGTGGATCGATTTCCGTGGGACTTTCACTGGCAGATAGCATGTGTTATAAGGAGTAACTTAGGTTACTTTTATTTTAGAAAAAGAATAAGGGTTCCGCGCAAAATATATAAATATGTACACGCGAGCCGCACGGGAACTGCTAGTTTAGAATAAAATATAGTTAAACCGAAGAGTTTCTTTTTTGAGTTGAATGCGCTATAATCTATGGAACCACCACATGGATTTGAAAAATAGTTTTGCATTTGGTGCAAACAATTGGTAGGTAGGGTAGGAAGGAAGGATGTCACTCGCACCTTGTTATTGCATAAACTACGCGTGACAGGGACTGACCTTTACGCTCCGCGCTACCAAATGAAATGTTTAAATGTGGTTAGACTGCAGTTTTTAGCAGTATAATAATACATTTCTGGGACATTTATTACACATGGCTATCTATGCCCAAACTAAGGATGTAGGCTCTAGAATTCACGAATAAAAGTACCTACTTAGATACCCTTTTTTAATACTCAGACCTTAGATTATATATAGGTCCAGATGCCCAATCCGTGCCTCAAAACTGAAGCCAAAAAATACAAGCGTCTAATATAAATACAAGCGTCTCACTCGTCACACGCGAGCGAACGTTCGCCGCTGAAGTACGTCTCGAGTCGCTACTTATAATATTTAAAAATGCCTGCTTGTGCTGTCACATTCTGTAAAAATTATACAAAAAAAAATCTTAAGTGTCCAAACATCACATTTCATATGTAAGTATTCTATTTCCTAATGTATTTATAAACAATAGAACAAAATTTCAAATGAATAAAATTACGACGCCATTACTAGAGATGTTGCCAGAACGTGAATTTCATTTACCCATAACGCATTCTAGCAGTATATATATTTTTCTTTGCCAAACTTGTTATTTATAGAAAGACGAGAAATATGCTTAACGTTAATGTTCGCGAAACTGGAATCCTGCAAATATTCTTAATTTCTAAACTCTAGCACCCGGAGTTCAATGTGTCCGTCAAACGATACTTTAGCTGTGGGATTGTACTCGTATTATAACTTATTATTACTACTCCTAACGAACACAGCTATAGAGCACTTAGGACTTGTAAAATTTTGCTAGTTTCTTGATACTATATAAAAAAAAAAAAAAAATATATATATATATATCCAAGTCCTACAAAACAAGGCAAAACATTTACTTTATTTTATCAAAATACCTTTTGTTACTCTGTTCCTGTGAATAAAGTTGCATTTAATTTTATTACTCAAAAGAGCTTTTATGTTACACTTACCATAAAAAAAAATTACTCTTATTCTCATATTTCTTTCATACAGGCTTATATGAAAATCGATTCTTAAGGAGGAAACTCTAAAAAAAAATGTTTTGAAAACAAACCAAAAAATATTGTGATAAATAAATAGTTCCTACTAAGTAGTTTTATTTTACATTTGTCTTTTTAACTAAACGAATTAAATGAAAAAAACGAAAAAATGAAATAAACGAATATTTGTAACTGATTTAAATACATTCAAAATGTATTTATTTAATATTACTTACATCAAAAAAAAAAATATGTTTAATAAAAAAGTCCCTGAATTTTGGGGTAACCTCTATGCACTGGTAGTAAAACCGTCCATGCACACGAGCATAAACATTGTACGTAGACACTCGCGTTGGGCGGGGTTCACTCACACAGCACCAAAAAGTGGCTTCAAAGTAAACGGTGACTTTTGTACTAGTCACGGTATCTGGACCTATATTTAATCTAAGACTCAGACAAAGAAACATACATTTTATAAATAAGTTTGTTGTAATATATTACTGGCCTGTTAGTCTAGTGGTTAGTGGCCCTGGCTGCTGAGCCAGAGGTCGTGGGTTCGATTCCCACCCAAAAAAAAACAATTCTGTGATGAGCATGATCATTTGTTCTGTATCTGAGGGTAATTTATCTATAATATATATGTATTTAGAAATATATAAGTATGTTTATCAGCTGTCTGGTGACCATAGTACAGGCTCTGCCTAGTTTGGGATAAGACGGCCGTGTGTGACATGTGTGAAGGTATTATTATTATTATAAGTTTTCTGTTTATTAATTTTGTTACCATTTTTAAAGTACAACTAGAAAAGTTTGTGTTTAAAAATCGGTTTTCGAAATGCTGTCGATAACACCTTGTGTATGAGATCCTAAACAGTGAAACGCGCCGTTTCTATGTATGTCGTTACTTATGAATGGATTTTATGTTTCTTACCTAAATGTTATGTATAACTTAGTCAATGATTTCATTGACTGAACAAATTAAACAGGCTTTAACATTTGATCTGACAGTACATATTTGTGTAACCAAATTGTATATGTTAAATGTGTATATGTTACTAGCAACCCTCCACGGCTTCATACGGCTAGAAGTGACATCTTCAACAATCATCATCATTTTTCAATCAATTTACACAAAGTCTTAACAAATTATACACGTAAACCTTCCTCTTTAATCACTCTGTCTATTAGTGAAAACCGCATGAAAATCCGTTCAGTAGTTTTTCAGTTTATCGCGAACAGACAGACAAACGTGGCGGGGGACTTTGTTTTATAATATGTAGTGATACCGGTACTAGAAATTCAATTATAATTAACATACCTATCTAGATTTTACATGCCTTTCTTTAACGTTTTTATACATTATTTTGTAAAGCCTTATGTCTTATTATTATATCTTGTATTATATGTATATACCCATATACGTATTTATTTTAGCATAATTGCATATCATCATTTTTATCAATGAAAAATGTGTGTAAAAATAAATGCCGCTCGATGAACTTTATAGTGGTTATACATCATTTATGTATTTAAGAACTGTATTTAAGAATGGCAGATCAAATCATTTAATCTGATATATTCTAATTAGGTAGGCACTCACCGAAAGTAGTAGATATCAGTCCCGACTCACTGAACAATGTCCTACACAGGAATGTCGTTTTCAGAAGATAACATTAATATATTTTACCTGTAGTTGATAACTATTATCTAATCAATAAGTCCATGTGATTATCAATTAATATTATTTCATATTCATATTATAGTTTATTTATAATATGTCGGCAACACTATAGAAATATGTATGGTATCATTAGATCGAATATATCATAGAAGGCGTGTCAGCAGAGACTACCTACTGACCTGTACTGGACTACACACAAAAAGTACACAGACTTTCATCATTTCAATTGCATTTTGTTATCATAAATAAGTAGGTAATTAACTATCGAGCATAATAAATAACGTAACGAGACGTAGGAATTGAGCTCAAGATACTTGCAGAGTCAGTCTTGCGGTCAGTGATCTGTGCTACGCCATCTATACGCCATTTTGATTTTATATAAATATTTTTATTTATAATGAGAGGATTAATTTTTTTTCTAGTTTTTCATTTGTGTGTCACCGCTACAAACAAAAATAGAGTGTAGTTTGGTTTTTTAAATACACTGTCGCCATCTAGTCTTATATCCTAGTAAACTTAATAGCCATTTAACACTTCATAATAGCAAAGAGGTCGCTTTCTTAAATTTTACCTAATGCAGAAAAGTGTAGAAGTATACAACATACTATTAATTTTATTTCAAACTATTATTATTTTAATAAGGATAAAAGTGTGGTGGTTCTACCGCTTGTGTATAACTCTAAATAGCCTCTAATAGGAACGAACGCAAAGAAAAAAACCCAGAAAAATGCTGTCAGTTGATCTCCGAAACAGCTATTTAAATGTAGAATAGAGTGTAGGTAGGATTTTTTATAATTTAGGCCCCGTAGATATACAGGGCCCCTTTATAAGACAATGGACGGCCGTACTAAAAATGTAAAAATTCAAAAAAAATGCTGTTTTCAGGGAAAAATGCATGAAAGGTGTGTAACATTGATTCAAATTTGTGGTCACTGGTTTATTTTTATATAATACCAATATAAACATTAACATAGAACTATATTATTTGCTGATGATATATCTATCATGTGACATCTAATAAAGATAACATAACACTGTCAGAACATGAAATAGAAATCAATAATACTTTAGCAATTATAATAAAATGGTTAAATAATAATAATTTACAAATTAATCTACCAAAAACAAATTATATTAACTTTAATAATTTTAAAGCAAATCAATTAAATGTAAATTACGAGGGTCAGTCGTTATTAAATCCGAGCAGTGTTACATTTCTTGGTTTAATTATAAATAGTAAATTTAATTGGAAAGAACAAATAATTAAAGTAAGCAATAAAGTTAAGGGGTTTTCATTCGCATTATATAAACTGGCAAAGGTTTCGAATAGAAAAACAGCTTGTACAGCAAATTTTGCTTATGTCGAATCGGTACTTAGATATGGACTTCTAATCTGGGGTAATGCCACCGATATAGACAAAGTTTTCGTTGCTCAGAAATCCTGTATAAGGTCCATATGTGACATTGCACCCGACGTGTCTTGCCGTCCTTATTTTAAATCATTACAAATACTCCCACTGTCTTGTTTATATATTATTGAAGTAGGGAAATTTGTAAAACAGCACCCAAACTTATTTAAAGAGGCGACGGATATTAGAGGCAGAGAGGACATGAGGAATCCGAACCGGCTGGTACTTGATATAATACCTAGAACCACAAAATTTAAAAATTACAGTAACTCAATGTGCATTAAAATTTATAATAAAATTCCTAACCGATTTAAGGAATTGCCATTGAATAAGTTTGTACCAAACCTAAGCTACTGGCTACTGGAAATATGTTTCTATTCTGTAGAAGAGTTTTTTACATATCGTGAGCAATAAGCGACACCTATATTGGTTGATCGATTTATCATTATTTATTGATATTTCAGTTATTATATTACTTACGTTACTAAGCAATTTTAATATTATGAAATGTAGTTAATAAAGTGTCAATTTAATCAAAATTTAATTTAATTTAATATAGAATATCATAAAAATGAAATATAGTGTAGGCATAGGTGTAAGGCAATGTAATCATTAATTAATAATTTTATAAATAGCCATTAAGGGAAAAATTGCATGCTGTTATTTGAATGGCTAAATGAGCTTGTACATTTATTTAACTGACAACCTACCACCACTCTGTATCCTCATTTAAAGCAATTAAAGTGTTTGTTTGTTTGTTTGTTTGTTTGTTTACCTACAGTCTCAACAATATTTGGAAAATAAATATTTGGCGCACTGTAAGAACTTCATAATATTCGTATAGACTTTTGGTAGGAAAACAAAAGGATTTGAATGTGCATAGGTATCAAAAGTATCGCTCTGGGCACGTGCGAGCCATTAACTGACTTTTAGTTGCACCACTACAACTTGAAATGCAGTATCGTAGTATGGGTTGACATAACGCGTAGTAAACCATCTTCATTAGGGTCAGCAGCATGTCTTAAATTTTTAAATATGTAGATAAGTTTTCATACTCTACTACATAATTTATCAATAAGCGGGTGGAACGAGAAGTGGTCATCAAGTAACAGTAGCTGTCTTGTTAAGTTTTGGGTAGTTTCATTCTCTATTGCACTTATTATAGTTATGGACGCTAATATTGAAGCGATGTGTTTCCGAAACGGAGTTCTTAATTCTGAAAGTCATTATTTCACTTTTGTTAACATTTAATATTTAAGGTAAGCGTGTTAGCTCTCTTAGCCACTGTGTAATTTGATAAAAACCAAGCTGCGGCGCCATAAAATGTTTCTTGCCAGGTTTTTGATTAGAAAAACAATGCGGTATCATCGGCAAAAGCTATAACTTTACAATTTTTTAAAATAACATTTAAGATCACACCCACTAGAAACAGTAAAGGCCCAAAGATACTGCCTTGGGGGACGCCTTGGAGTACTAAAAGTTCTGAGCTTTTAGTTGAAGCCCACTTTAGTGCACTGTCTCCGATTACTCAAATAACTCCGAAACAGTTCTAGCTGATTTCCCCGAATTCCTAATTTGTCTAATTTGGTGAATAGGCTAGAAAAGGGGACAGTGTTGAACGCCTTCGCTAGGTCAAGGAAAATGGCAAGGCATTTTTCCTTTTTGTCTAATGATTCGGCTATAGCGTTTGTAAGGTCATGGACTGCGTCTTTCGGTTATGAGGTTATTGGACTCGAGATATCCTAAGTCTTTTATTCATAATGCGTTCCAATATTTTTGAGACAGCTGGTAGTACAGATAATGGTCTGTAACTATGGACAATGTGTTTATCTCCTGACATGTATGGAATGAACAACTGCTTTTTTTAGTTCTATAAATACTTAAATTGAAGACAGTAACAGTAATAGTTCATACACAGTACGTAAACAGTAACAGTTAACCGTACGACAGTTTATAGAAAAATAATAAGTATGGCGCATTGTGTGTAGAATGAACAAAGAACAGTCCGTGAAGCTGTCTTAATAATATGTACCTGTCTTGAATTTTTTGAAGACTCATTAGGACACCGATCACAAATTATTAGTATGCTTGTTTCTGCAGCTAACCTAAATGCTTGTGTTAGGAGTGGGTTCACATCGGTTATGTACTCGAACCCTAAACCACTTATTTGCAAGGCCGACGCTTTAACTTTAACTATTACGCTACCACCGCATAGAACAAGGTTGTTAAAAAATAAAATAAACGAATGCTTAGGCCGATCGTGCCTCTCTATCGCTTGTTCCGCGCTCTCGCTTGCACGCTCGGCTCATTTTTTTCGTGCGCGCAGCCGGCGTTCATCGATTTATAAGACGTTATCACGTCAATAATGAAAATAACTTGACACATCTCACACACGGCCGTCTGAGACCAAAACGGGCAGAGGCTGCACTATGGTAACCAGACTGCTGATAAACATACCAAAATATTACTAAATACATATATATTAAAGAAAACATCACCCAGACAGAACAGAACAAATGTATCAAATAATACTCATCACATAATTATTTGACCTGAGTTTTGATCAGGATCAGTATCTAGCACTAGACCAACAGGCTAGTCAGGAAGTCATGAGTCAAGAAAAAGTAAAGTATGTTTTAAAAGAATCCATTTTAATCATAATTAAAAAAAAAAGAAATTTTGATCTTTTATTTCTTCCACACAGCCGTTTTTGAAAAGTTTATTTTTCTACATGCCAAGCCAGAAAAAGCTACATCGAGATTTGTGTTTTGTACTTCAGAGTTTCATTGCTTACCAAGCGAGTCGTAATAATTAATAAACTTATTAACTCCGATGTTCTTAGGTAAGTCGTCTTCTGGCGGGTCGTACGCTCTGATTACCATTTCGTTCAAATTAGCTTCAATTTCCACTTGTTCAGGAGCTGAGTTTTTATTATTCACTTCTTGCACAGTTGTTTCTACCGCGGTTTTTGTATCTTTAGGTTCTGTATTTTCCTTAACACTATCAACAATGGTTGGTGGTTTATATTTGATGATCACTTCGTCACTATTCGTCTTAGGTTGTTCCCAGATTCGAAAGTATTTGCTGTATAAGTCATCCCAGAATTCCATTTTTTCTTTATCTATGTCTGTTTCTAGAGTCAGTTCGGAACCAATGTTTAGATAATAGAGGTTGTCCTTGTTTACTGGCTGCCAGGTTATTGGTAGGTAATGATTTTTGTCAGGAGTCGGGTTCCTGTCAAATGAGAAATCATTAACTTGTATTGTTGAAATATTGAAATTAAATTATTTTTTACAGAAATGATCAGTAGGTTCAAATACTTTCAACCAGAGGTGTAATACTCCAACATACATATTTAAAAAATAATTTCAAATTAAATAGTTGTTGAACACTTCTTTGCTTTCGGCTACTTTAATTTTAATAATATTTTAAGACGTATAGCACAACGTTATCTAGACCCAAAGACATGCACAGCATAAACATAGTTTGTACTATGAGCCCTAGAACACAGATAAATCATATAATTTTATATTATTATTCAAACTTTACTATTTGCACAAAAATGTAAAATGGTGGACTTAATCCCAAAGGCATTCTCTACCATTCCAGCTTAGGGTGGTGCAGAACTCGGGGCACGCCACAATTCTGGCGATAAGGCCCGTCATGGAGGAATGGCTAGAGAGGCGTTATGGCAGCCTCTCTTACCGGATGACGCAGGTGCTTACTGGGCACGGCTGCTTTGGGAAGTACCTGTGTCGCATAGGCCGGGAGCCAACGCCTGCGTGCCATCACTGCGGATACTGCACTCCACACCCTAGTGGAGTGTCCAGCGTGGGTAACCCGGCGCCGAAGCAGTAGAAAATAGGCCCGAGACAGTGGCGCGACGGGTTCCGCGAGCGCCTTTCTAGACTGAAGGGGGACACGGCTCCTACTCACGACTGCGAGACTACCTGCTTTGTGGACATGTGGTCAAGTCTGTCAGGGGTCCAGGGAGTTCCTTCCTAGGTTATACCTGAGCCCCCGGCCATAGACACCCGTGACGGAACACCGTGTGGTTTTAGTCGGTTCGATTCCGACATAACCACCTCGCTGAGTGGTGAGGTGGTACCCGAGGGGGTTTCCACATGTAAACAAAAAAAAAAAGGATGGTGCAGAACTGGGTGAATAGGCGCACTAAATTTAAGTAATAAATTCTAGAACAAATGAAAGAAAATACATACACAAACAAAAAAACAAAAGAAACGAAGAAAAAAACATGGGAATATATAAACATATTATACTATATTATATAATATATAATTTTTTTATACATATATACATACACATCATAATATCAATAGTACATTCATTGCAATGATCCTGCTAGATTGTGAGAGAATAGCTCGTACATTCGCCTTGAACGAAAGGCGAATATATGGATTTAATCAAATATTTGCACCGAGTTGGAACCACGCTCACAATCACAAGTAAAAAGACAATTTAAAAATAATAGCCTTAACTAATGTCTTTGAAAGTATAAAGTTTTATGAATAAACAACGATAGATAAGAAGCGAAGTTTTCATGAAAACTCACCCAAATTTAGCAAAGTTAGTCCAAAGTCTCAGCATCCTCTCTCGTACCTTGTTGTCTCGGTCTGAGACCTCCAAATCTTTCTGGATATCATTTCTGAACAGATAAGCTAGATCATCCATATGCCCGCCACAATTCAAGCTCTGATGAAACAGTTTGTTATAAATATTTAGTCCTCCCACGTAATCAAAGTTATAATAGTAAATTGGTTTATTCGTAACTTTGACTAAATATTTCACGAACCTGTTAATATCCACTTTTATGATACGGTCTGATATTAAGTTGGCCACCCCATCGGTGTAATCACCTCTGATATATAACCGTTTTAGTTTGTCAACAATCTCTAATGATTCTTTGGAATCCCTTTTTATATTTAACTCGTCAGGAATGAACAATTGAAGATCGTTAAACCTTTCGTCATATGCAAATTCTTTAGTGCAAACTCCAATCATTATTGGGATATCCGCTATTCGACCTGAGGTTAGTAAGTCGATAAAGGATTCAGTAATGCATCCTTCTACTCCAGGAAATTCCTTTTCGACGATAACAGAGAAAAGATTCAACTTTGTGATCAATGATTTAAGAGGGTTCAGTTCTTCGTGAGCTTCAACTATCTGTTTCACAGAACAACCTTGTAAGAACTCAAGAATATCTTCAGGATCATCTGATTTGCAACCTAACATCTTAGCAATAGTCCTGGCATTTTGCAAAGGATTCTTCTGTGTACCACAATTGGATAACGCTGATGCTGATTGAATAATCGCTTTACTTATCAAGGGTTTGCTCATAGGACTAACTGTTAGAAAACCTACTATTATAGCACCAGCGCTTTCACCGAAGACAGTGATATTATTGGAGTCGCCTCCAAAGTTCTTAATGTTACTCTTTACCCATCTTATCGCTTGCACAACGTCCTTCAAACCTGCATTTCCTGGAACCTCAGGGATGTTTAAACCTAGGAAGCCAAGAACACCACACCTGTAGTTCAAAGTAACAAGAACTACATCTTTTTCCACTAAATAATCAGGGCCATATAGATCAGTGTTTCCTGAACCAAACTTAAAGCCACCTCCGTGGACAAATACCATGACAGGAAGAAGTTCTCCATCTAACTTAGGTGAGTAAACATTAAGGAATAGGCAGTTTTCGTCACCGGTGTACTCGGTATTACCAAAGAAGTTGAACTGGGCTGACACGTTTCCTTCAGAGGTAGCGTTGTAAATGCCCTGCCATGATTCAGGGGGCTGAGGATCCTGAAATTGATAAATATACTAGTAAAGTGATTGTTGGCGATGGACACATTATTAAGTTGTCCAGCTCGGGTCCCTAACTTTAACTTAAAGCTGCTGAAGGAGACTCCAAAGATCTTATTACTAAAGACAATAAGTCTGTCTATTCAAAGAGAGTAGCTGAGCTTGAAAATCCAAAAAAACATAATATTTTTTTATATATTGTTTTATACATATCTAAAAATTTATTTACAAGTTTTAAGTTGAATAAAGAGGAATATTAACTACACACATCTCACACATCGCCGTCTGATCCCAAACTATGCAAAGCCTGTACTATGCTCACCAGACTGCTGATAAATTTACAACATAAACATACATACCATGGTCACTATTACGATGTAGATTGGGAGCTCGGGGTATTCGCATATTGATTTTTGTCTATATTGCACGAAATAGTGATGGGAATAATGATGAGCTCTCTTTAGTGCCAGCACTTTTTGTAAAAATATCTCATAAGATTTTTGTACACAAAAATATTTCATTCAATCCGATTTATGTAGCTTTTTAAAGTGCTACGATAGAGTGATAAGATCGCCCATTGGACTTACCGCCTATCATGAACTGTTTCTATTTATGTCCCGTGTACAATAAAGAATTGTCTATTTATCTAGCTGTCAAGTAGTATACATTAATACTGAAATCGTTCGGCTTTCTCAAAGACACGAGTTATGTTAATGAGACCATACAGAAATACTTTCCTTACCTTAAACCTCAAAGATCCCAGGGGGGGCTTAGCATAAGGTATACCCTGGAAGCTATAGAAAGTGTTCCCGTTAGGGCTGGTTGCAAGACGACCCTGGAGCTGCCCCTGTTGAACTGACACTACAGGCGCTTCAGACATTTTGCTCCTTCTGGAATAAAGAAACCAAAAAAGGAATTAGAATAAGTTAAATGAAGGATCTCTTGATAGATAACATTACCTTATGACGCATACACATATGTCAAAGGGTTCCTTGGGTTAAAATAATGCCAAAAGATTGCTCTGAGCTTTATTGTAATTGGGGTTACTGGAAGGCGGCCATGAGCTGCTCAAGCTATTGCCAAACCATCCATATAAACGATATCCCTTCCTTTTTTCCCATCTCCTCCATGTTTATGCTTTAATTTCCAGAGTGGCTGGACGACAGTTGGCTTGCCCCCTATTACGTGAGTGGGATGAAATTATAGTGCGCAGTGTAGCTATAAACCTACAACGGCGGCAGTGTAGGTAGGTACACGGCGGGCTCGACTAATCGTGTAAAATGCAATGGGCTGCCGGGCGCCGGCCGGGCCCCACGTTTTTTCTATGCTCACTCACGCGCTGCGTCGCGTCATCCGTTTGTATCTAGACTATCGAGTTATTATTAACTAGGCTAGGTTTATTTGTTTACAAAAATAGAGTAATATGCATATAAGCTACTGGTAATTGAATATTATTCTGATTAATTAATTCTTCCAAAAAAGACAACCCTAACGTCGCGGTGTCGTTAGAACAAATAAGAGTTAAGCGATAGAAAGGCTTAGCGCTGTGCCACCTGAATTGCGACTTTATTGTGTCAGAACAAGGGTCACTATTTATTAAAATGATTTGGCGGAGTGAGATTTCTGTACCTATACTGTATGTATGCGGATGTGTATATAATAATACGTGTACACAATATTTCCACGAATCACGATGATCCATATACATGCTTATCAAGTAGATAAATACCAAATTCAAGGCCATCATAATTTTACGGTAATCCTTACTTCACGGTAAATCTTCACTATAAATTACATTAATATTGTAGTAATATGGAAATGTGATCGTTCACATGAAGAGGTGTTTTTCTATAAGAGTGTGAAAGTTTGAAATTAGCGTTTCAGTTTGGAGCTGGCCGATGACAGTATTATGCTTCTGGTCCTTCGGTATTTAGATTGTTTGTTGTGTGTTTTTCGATCCATGTACGTCATTGGACTGTGATGAGTTGATAGGAAATGGAATGGCTTAGCTCCTCTCATAATAAGATCTCACTCAACATTGAAAAGGATTCAATGGAATTCAAAATCCTGCTGATCATGCCTAGGGCTGCCATCTGTCCGGGTTTCCCCGGATTTGTCCTAGTTTAGAGGGCGTACGGGAAGCGTCCGGGCGGGGTTTTCAAAAGGTGTCCGGGTAAAAACCGGACACTGTGTCAGAGGAAAATTATGATTGTTAGATGTATCGTTAACAAGCTGTTTAAATGAATAAAAAAAATGTAAATCAAATTGCATTTTTATAAAAAAATTAGGGAGTCCGGGAAAAATCGCGATTTCACACATGGGTCCTGGGTTTTTGTAGTTTTTGTCCGGCGTCGGTAATTTAAGTGCTGGCAGGCCTAATCATGCCTATGAGTGAGCGGAATTTGAACCGACATACTGCGATCACAAGTTTTTAAACCTACGCAATCTCTAGGAGAAAACTAAAAAAAAACATTGTATTAGTTGTGTAACTCATGTCGTGTCGAGGGACACGAAGGTCGAGTGTGTCTACACTCGCAGAGGATCGACTTTTGATATGCCCCGCGACCCGTAGACGTCGAAGGTAACGTTGGGGACATCGCGTGCAACGTCGCGGGACATGTACCTACATTTTGTGTCGGGTGACAAGGTCGCAAGGCAACCGTCTCCTAGTAGAGCAACGTATGGCTTCGTACCACGTGAAAGTCCGGCTAAATGTCTTCTAGTGAGTACATGGCTTGGCATGGCTAATTGCGGTAATATTTATAAGGTACTACGTATGTCCTTTTTAACCGACGAAAAAAAAAGGAGGTTCTCAATTCGACCGTATATATATATATATTTATGTATGTTTAGCCCTCTCTCCGTTATTTATGAATCGATTTTGATTATTATATATGATGATATAGGGTATACCTCAAGGGACCACCCATGTCAAGGAAGTCAGGATCTGATGATGGGATCCTGATAAAATTGAGAGAAACCCTCGAAAATTGTAGGAACGAATAGTGTTTCTGTTTACTTTTCAATACTTTATCAGGTATTTGCGTTCAGAAATCATCACATCATGTAGCTGAGCTGATGATGAAAAAAATCATCAAATAAAAATCTTTTTAACAAAAAATTAAACCGACGAAAATAACTAAAAAGCAATAAATAAATAAACCTCTTAAGTCTTGAGCTTATTTACATAAACTATCAAATTTTATATAATCTTATTTTGAGTCGGCGCCAAATAATAAAATGATTAATTACCTACGTATAGCCATGTCCATTTCTACGTACTTAGATACATATAAAATTTAGATAATTAATCAGTTTGTTGTTTGGCGCTGACATGCGACACCGCGATTAAATTCCGATTTACATATCTAATAAATGGGCAGTAAGATCGCTTTTTTTCTAAATATCTTAATCATTTTACTATGAACATACTTTTGTAACAATTAATATTAATTATCAAACTCATTTTAATAATTAGAAATCAACAAAAAACTATTTTTTAAGTGGATTTTCTGAAAACGCCACATTATATTATATCCCTAGATATATGATTATATTACGGTTTTATGTATACTGCTACATCAGTGTCGTAACAATGGTGTGGTAGAGCGGGCGCCCGGCTCGAGGGTTCCCGGGCACAGAAGGGCCCTGAACACAGGAGGCACTAATAACAAAACGTATTAATGAATTAGCCACGGGCCTCAGTTGGTATAGTTACGCCATTGTGCTACAAAAACAAGTCGCGAAAGCTTATAAATAACTAGCAACATCCCGCAGTTTCACCCGCGTAAGTCCCGATCCCGTGGGAATATCGGGATAAAAAGTAGCCTATATGTTAATCCAGGTCCCCAGCTATCTACATACCAAGTTTCATCTCAATCTGTTCAGTAGTTTTGGCGTGAAAGAGTAACAAACATCCTTACATCCGTACATTCTCACAAACTTTCACGTTTATAATATTATTAGGATGTTCACTGTAGAAAATTATTATAATATACTGTTAGTATAAATTAAAACAAAATATTTAACCAATTAACTAGTTCACTCACCGAATCGAATCACTTGGTACCAACTGAGCTAATAAACTAAATATCTTCGGCCTGGCCCAAGTTGATAACACAAATAGATAACATGTTAACTATCAATTCATTGTTAATTATTTACTTCATTCGTACAATCACGCCTTTGTATCTTTAAACCGGGAAGCAGACATATTACTCAAAAATATCGATAGCTAAATATGGAAAATATAGCTATCTACATTATACATACATACATTAAAATCACGCTTGCATCCTTGAAGAGACCTGCAGAGGCGTATCAAACCATCACATTTTGCTAAGTAGGTGTAATTTGGTCCCATTCATTGTCGCTAACCGGGCACTGTGCTTTAAAGGTTAAAAAATATGGAGTAAGTATATTGAAATAGAAATGTAAGTAATAAAAGAGATATTGCTTTATGCGGATGGATTTATTACAGTATTATTTATACTAGCAGCGCCCCGCGGTTTCATCCGCGTAAGTCCCGATCCCGTGGGAATATCGGGATAAAAAGTAGCCTATGCGTTAATCCAGGTCTCCAGCTATCTACATACCAAGTTTCATCGCAATCGGTTCAGTAGTTTTTGCGTGAAAGAGTAACAAACATCCATCCATCCAAACTTTCACATTTATAATATTAGTGAGATAGTGAGATTAATAGTAACGTTGGAAGAGTCTAGTGTGGTTTACCGTGAAAGTTTTTAGACACCTTTGTGTTACTGAGAATTTACTAAAGGTGAAGGATAAGAAGATATCTTTTACCAAGGGCGTCGCGTAGCGGGTAGGGGGGGGGCAAGTTGGTATATAAAGGATGGAAAAAGTGTGAATTGTAGGTATAGTCATGAGCATGAAGTTTTACACTTGGAGTGCGAGTCTTCCTCTACCTATTTGGCCATTGTCATAAGAATGGTACAAAGTCCAATGTATAAAGCTTCATGAGTACTTCTTTAATACTGTTCCAACTTACCATCACTCCTTTAACATATGGCAGATATGCTGGTAGTTTGTCCAAGTGTACTGGTTTCTGTTTTCTCTATTTTTCAGTTTGGTTTTGCCATCAAGCGTGTTTTACATGTGTATATTTAGAAGTATATATTTATTTAAATCATTTAACCGACTAAATTTGTAAAATCAACTCTTTTCCTCAACAAAGAACGTCTAATACCGCGTATCAAATTAAAACCCGTTGATTCGTTTAAATGTTATTGCCGTTAAAAAATTAAAAAGAGGTTTTTCAAGACTACGGGGATTCCCAATAATGTGATAAAATAAAAAATGCAATTTCTAGTACATAAAGAAGTTATAGTCCCAAAAAACTATAAAACACGCTTAGATGGCAAAATAGACCAAAAAGTGAAGAGAATTAATTTTCAATATAAGAAGAAAGTAATTACATTTTTGAAAAAAATATTTTTTTAATTTCCAAAACATTAATTAGCTAGCTGCAGATTTATCAGTGTATGTTTAAAATGTCAAAAAACTAGTTTTTTTTTAAACTCATACAGTTATTTGCACGATACCTATGCCTAAAAATCAGTTTTTAATTTTTTTTGTCTGTCTGTCTATCTTTCTATCTGACTGTCTGTCTGTTTGTTCTGGCCAATCTCTGGAACGGGTGGACCGATTTCCACGGGACTTTCACTGGCTGGTGCTGTAAGGAGTAACGTAGGCTACTTTTATTTTGTAAAAAGAATTAGGGTTCCGCGCAAAATATATAAATATGTACACACGAGCGAAGCCGCGCGGGAACTGCTAGTTATACCTTTTATAAGTAATGATCGGTCAATCAAGTGAATCGAGTGGACTTTGGATGCTTAACATTTGACTACATATTTTTTAATCTATAGGGGGGCAGCTGTCCCACCTTGCCCCTTCCCCCTGGCGATGCCCTTGTCATTTACTCAATACACATCAAAGTCACGGACCACTACGTTTCTGATTAAAGAATGGTTTTATATATAATCTTGGCAATGAATGATAGTTTGGCGATAATTTTATTCATGCATACCACAAAACACTCTTATCGCAAGACAGATAACTTACGATAAAATAGTAAATTAGAACAACGACTTTTAGTACCTATAAAATCTCGTATATTAAACAAATAAGAAACAATTATAACTTCGCTTCTAGTCTATCGTTTAATCAGTGATAGGAGGGACAGATAATATGCGAATATTTCAAATAGGTCAACAACTGTAGACAGTTTACTAATCGCTGTGAAATTCTTGCAATTTTTCATTCTGGTCACAAAGTTGTCGAACGCGTAACTTTATACGAACATTTTTAAAGCCGAAGAGTTTTTTTTGTTTAAAGGCGCTTATCTCTGTAAATATCCAGTCGGGTTTGAAAAATTCTTTTTGGATGTGGTAGCCTAATTCTGCAGGAATGATATGGGCTATGTAATATCACGCCACAACCCTAAGGAGCGAAGCAGTGACTTTCATAGTGAAACAGGGAACGATTTCTTTTCTGATGTCACGTTTACGTAGAGAGGAATATGAAATGACGGTGTTGGCAGCGAGCAGTTCTGAGGTGGCTAACAACGAGTTGGTTGTGGATCCTCACGACCTCACGAGGGAAGCCGCAGCTTGCTATGAACAAACCATTGAAAGCATCAATGTGATAGAGTCCGAGGACGTCCACGTAGGTCCCAGGTTCATCTCCGTAGCGCAGAACGTCGAAACCATAGACATAGCCCAAGGTAAGTCAGAAATAACTTATTACTGGCGTTTTTAAAGTTATACTTCTTTTGGCGCGTTATGGAAAAATGATGAGAGTAAATTTTTACGATGCGCGCGCACACCGTCACGTAAAACTGACACCCTGAAGTTAGCTAGTCAACATTTTAGTTTTAAAAAAAAAGTTACCAACTTCACGATAGTGATAAAAATGGATTTTACATATTACTTTGAGTACGTTTGTAGAATTTGAGGTTAGTTGACTGTATGTATTATTTATTATGATATTTAAATAAACTTTATTTAACTAGATAAAAGTATAACTTCTTACGTGCGTACATAAGTGCACACACACTTTTTTTTTAGGGGTTTTGATCCATTAAGGATTATATCAAGCCCGTCGTACCTTAACCCAAAAAGACAAATAACTTCAAATATACTTTCATTATTCATCTACTGTTATGAGATGGTGTAATTTCTGGGCTGCTTCGGACCTTGGGCAGCTCATCACACTTTGTATTAAACCTACATCTAACTAATTTCATTGAAGTTCTTTCAAGAAACCCTCAAATTGTTTACTGGTTTGTTAATAATTAGCAATTCCCGCGCGACTTCACTCGCGTGTACATATTTATATATTTTGCGCGGAATTCTAACTCTTTTCCAAAATATAATTGGCCTAAGTTACTCCTTATAGTGAAATTCCCGATGAAATCGGTCCACCCGTTAGGGAGATTAGCCGAAACAAATAGATTTTTTGGCATAGGTATGGTCCAAATAACTGTGTGAGCTTAAAAAAAAATATTTTGACATTACAAACAGTCACATTACTCCTATCTAATTGATTTTAAAATGTATAAAACGATGTTACAGGCCGTATTCTGGGTCTTGAGCTGGTGTCACCACAAAACACGAAACGCCTTCGATGTAGTATCGCCGTCTTCGTGTGCTGGACTTTGGTTGTTACTAGTGTCCTCATATTCTTCGTCTTCTACTTTGCCCTTACTAAAAAACCTAGTCGGATGGACCTTGGTGGGTAGCTTAGTATTATGTTATTTCTGCTGGTTTCTGCTGTTGGTAAAACATAATTGCTTCCAATGATACCACAAATATTATTAGATGTCTAAATTGGCTCTTAATCGAATTGCACCGATCGTGATCACAGGTGGCCTGATCAACTGTGACCACGGTCTGGGTATTTTGATCGAAACGTTGGGTAAAAAAAAAACTTATCGCACCTTATAAATATTACCGCGATCACAGAACTCACTCCGCACAATCTATAAAAGAAATAGCGGCTCTTGCTCCGACGCAATAAAGTGCAGTTCAGCTTGGACAGCGTGGTTACATAAATATAGAAGTTGCTCTCTTTCTATCGCGAAACTGTTATCTCTTCTGACGACGTTAGGTCTTATTTTAAAGAATAATTAATCTGAAAATTTAATTACCAGTAAGTTATGTGCCATTTTCCTATTTTTGTGAACAAATAACGTTACAAATAAAACAGGCAGGACCTTCCGCACCTCATAGACAGGTCGCCTTGCTGAACAGGTGACCAAATCTGCCGGGGTTCACATTGATTTCCTGTCTAGGGTACCTGACACCTGACACCTGAGGTGGAGGTTTAAAAAAAAAGTCTAGGTACTGAAACTAAATCGATAGTCTAAATACAACTAAATACGATGTGACGCAGCGCCTAAATGAGCATCAGACAAAATTTTGTTACTGAATTTGGCACGACTAGTCGAGCCAGTCGCGTACTTGCAGCTCCATACCTAAAGTGCGGCGCGGGCCCGGCACGCCACGGTGTAGTCCCGATTTACACATCTAATACGCATACCTGTCGCAAGTCGCAGTGAAAACCCTCAGTTAACCTAAAAATTTAACTGCAACGTTTTTTTTAACCAAAATTTATTTTTTAGACATTCACGAGGCATGGTACATAAGACGCAATCAATGGTATGCCAATAAGGACCGCGGAATTTATTTACTGGATCGTCCTGTGTCTTTGGTACTTATAGGCCATTCAGCGCTCGAGTTTTGTACTGAAAAATCCGATTGCATAAAGGAAATGTTAATTATACAAGCAGAACATCAAATGGACAATCGCTGGGAAGATATAGGTCCTAACTTCCTTGTAGGTGGTGAAGGATTGGTATTTGAAGGTAGAGGAGCGAATATTTTGGGAGCAATGGTAAAGTCATTCAACTATATAAGTATAAGTATAATGTTTCTCGGAAACTATGTGAATGACAAACCAACCTTAGAGATGTTCAATAATCTTAAAGTTCTTTTGCAAGAATTGGTAAGGAAAGGAGTGCTGACCACAGATTATACTTTGTACGGCCAATGTCAGGTGATTGGCGCCATTGTACCCCCAGGGCCAAACGTGATGGATAACTTACACCATTTTGATCATTGGAATCCGGCAAACAAAACCTCTTGTCAACGCTCATGAAATGTTTGATATGGTTGAAGTTCCGAAAAAACTTCGTGTTCAAAGCAAAGTTGTAGAATGCCTTATGTGGCTGATTGACAATTCGAGAAGGAGAAAAGATGTGTTACGCTTAGGTCAAAGTGAGATGAAGATCAAGACTGAAATTATGGATATATTGATATATTTTGCACGCAATTAAATAGATGGTTTATGTAATGTCTATAAGTTCTTTGAACACAATAATCTAGGCTAACATGATACCTACCTTATAATAAAATGTGAAGTACTTACTTACTTTGAGTTTTATGGCGGTTTCGGGTTAATTTGACTCCTGGGTTGTTTGTCAAGCATGTTTCCCCAAAGATTTTTTCATGTGTGTTTGGATCTACCCTCCTGATCATTTGTTGACTGCCTGCGACAATAGCCACAGCACTTGATTGGGTTTACAGTCAAACCAAACCGTTCAGCTCAATTATTAATAGCCTCCAGGTCTCTGTTAACCATGGAAATCCTCTGTTATGTTGTCTATGGTTGCTTGATGGTAAAATTGCAAGTCACCGGCATAAAGATGGTACACACACTGAAGATTCTGAGTGATGAGATTGATGGATATTGAGAATAATAGCGGAGAGAGAATGCCGCCTTGAGTCAAGATCACGCCATCTTGACGAGGATTCATCGACACGAATAGACTGCTGGCGCCAATTGTGATTATTTATAGGACTTTTATGTGTTGTCATCGCCATCAATATGCTTTTTTTAACACCCGATGCAGAAACGACGGGGTGTTATAAGTTTGACGTGTCTGTGTGTGTGTGTGTGTGTGTGTGTGTATGTGTGTGTGTGTGTGTGTGTGTGTGTCTGTGGCATCGTAGCTCCCGAGCGTATGAACCGATTTTCATTTTGTTTTTTTTTTTAAATTCGAAAGGTGAATTAGTTGGGAATGTTCTTAGATATAATACAAGAAAATCTGTTCAGCCGTTCGAAGATCATCAGCTCTTTTCTAATCGGTGAAGGGATTTTTGAGTCGGGAGTATTTTAGATTGTAAATTTATAGTTATTATTTATTTAATTTTTTTTAAAAGATGGCTGTGGTCGCATAGCTGACAGAAATCGGGGATTCCCCGAGCGTCGCTAGCCCGGCCCGTAAAAGAGCCGCGGCAAGAAAATATACGCAATAAATGCGTTTTAAACCTCAGCTATACATAACTATTTCTGCTCAATGTGATCAAATCTTGATAATTTGTTTGTACAGTCGTGTATGATCCTGATGTACGCGTGTGTCCTTTTGTACACGTGTCAAAGACCGATGACAATGCAATAATTCGATTATTTTTTTTATTTTTTTTAGTTGAATTTTCCATAAAAGGGTGTTTTTTAGTTTTTTAAACTATAATTATTTTGTCCCAAACCTAACGAGTGGGGTATCAAAATGAAGGGTTTGAAAAGATGGTAAGAAAAATACATACAACGAATGTTTATTAGTACTAGAGATCGCGTGGTGGTCGAATTTCGACCATGGTTTATTTCATTGGCCAATATTACTTGACCTGTCATTGTATAGACTTTTGTACCATGACAGGTCAAAATATATATTGGACACTCATAGCTGTATATACCCGTTTTTGCATTTTTTTTAACTTTGTAGCGAATATTGTTCAAAAATTTTAATATTCGTCACTACTTCTCTGTATAAACTATAAGTGTGCGAAATTTCATCCTCCTCCGTCCGCCCAATTTTCGTAAAAAGAGATCCAAAGTTTTCGATTCACGTATTAATATATAGATTTTTAATTACGTTCAGTTTCAAGCGAGCGCATAGTTAAATTATCGTTTCTTACGACTTTTCGGAGTGAATTCAACAAAAATCTCAAATACTTTCCGACTTTATTTATTTTTTCTTTACTTACTATTGTTCAATTTTTTGCTATAGGGGGCAAACGAGCAGACGGGTCACCTGATGGTAAGTGATTACCGTCGCCCATGGACACCTGCAACTCAAGAGTCACAAGAGCGTTGCCGGCATTTGAGATGGGAGTACGCTCTTTTCTTGAAGGTTTGAAGGTCGTATCGGTCCGGAAATACCGCAGGCCACAAAATAGATCCCGCCTGGGCTTATGGTTTTTGTAGGTATTTGAGGTGAATTTATAGCTTGGCGTATCGGGTACACGCCGAAATATTTACACTCTGGCGGTCAAAGGGTTAATACACTAACTCAAAAAAAAATTATAACAATTGTGCCATCATGTACGTTAAACCACGTAGAGGTCCACCCGAACTTTTCCAAAATCTAACTAAAAGCGCGGCCGGTTAGTGGGGTGGGGAATAATCTATACCTTTGAATCGACTAAGCGCGGTTTGAAAGTATCCCTACACAAAACTGCTCTTGTGACGTCATAGTCTGAAGCACTTACAGACTACGGTGTAGGCTATTGTTCACGCGTTGGATCAAAACGCGCGTTCAGCACGTGGACGACTTGCACAAAACTATACTATATAACTTAATCCAAACGCGCGCTCAACTTCCGTCATCTGAACATAGCCTAATTCATGTTTAGTAATCAATACGCTTAGTCATTCGTATATTATATTATCGTACAAAGAAACCCTTATCGCTCGGTAGATAATTTTTAATGAAAACGAAAAGTGTAACAACGTTTTAGCATTCTTTGATTTTTTTTAATTTTGTAGCTTTCGGGAACAGTATTTTTTCTGGATGAAAGATATAAAATTTCATTGTTATCGGTTGAGTAGTTAAGGCGTGAAAGCATAACAGACAGACAGACAGTTGACTTCTGCGTTATTATTAGTACTAGAGATCGCCTGGTGGTCGAATTTCGACCATGATTTTTTCATTGGCCAGTATTATTTGAGCTGTCATTGTATGGACTTACTTACCATGACAGGTCAATGCGTATACTGGACGCGTAAAATTTCGTTTTCACGTAATTTTTAAAGTTGTAAGACATATTGCTTACAAATTTTACTGCACTGCACTTCTATATATATATATATATACTGGAAATATTCCAAAATTCACGTTACTACTTTTAAATTTTCTTTAAAAGGGGTACAAAGAATTTTCTTCACGTATTAATAATATATAATATTATGTATATCTACAAATTGTCATAAATTAATTTATTAGCCATAATTATATTTGACATTCAGTAAGGCTATAGACAAATAATACCAAAAACAAATACAGACTCGATTTGACCATAGAATTCCAAATAAAGAAAAGAATATCTATGCATGTGTGTATTAAATACACGGTAATGAATAGTAGTGTGTGTAACGTGTTATTAATTGAAAATAATGTATTTTTACGCATAATTTTAAAAAAAAATTAGCATTCGTCACTTCTTCTCTGTATAAACTATAAGTGTGCGAAATTTCATACTCCTCCGTCCGCCCAATTTTCGTAAAAAGGGATCCAAAGTTTTCGCTTCACGTATTAATAAATAGATAAATTAGTTTCTATAGATTTTAAACATGGAACGCGCCGAATGTGCATAGCGCGCGCCTAACGCAGTGTTTGTACTCTTTGAGTGCGCGCCAATATTGTCACGGACTCGCGAACTACTTGGCTCAGTGAGTGAGTGAGACAGTGAAAGAGATCGACGCGATTGCACGACGCACGGTGTTAAAATGCCAATTACTTATCTCCTCCATTTAATCAGTGATTAATGATTATGGAAGCACAGATAATATGCGAATATTTCAAATAAGTTGCAAGTTCTAAACAGTTTACTAACTACTGTGAATTTTTTGCATTTTTTTTTAAGACACACAAATTTTAAGAAGGTTAATTTGCTAGATTTTATTGTTATTTATAATGTTGCGCACACGAGAAGAAGGATATGAAATGGCAGTGCCTTCGACCAGCTCTGAGGTGGTGCCTGACGACCGGTTGGATGTAGATCCTCACCAGCTCATGAGGCAGGCCGCAGCTTGCTACGAACAAATCATTCATAATATCAATGTGATAGAGTCCGAGGACGTCCACGTTGGTCCCAGGTTCATCTCCGTAGAGCAGAATGTCGAAAATATTGAGGTGGCCACAGGTGAGTCAGAAATAACTCCCTCATTTGTTTTTATTCTGTATTTGTATTCTGCGATACATTCAGTGGCGGATTTACTAGTAGGCTGAGTAGGCTGAAGCCTAGGGCGGCAGATTTTAGGGGCGGCAAATTTGGGGCTCACATTATTTTTTATGCCTTGTCCTGGGGTATCGAATTGTCCTAGCCTACTGGCGGTAAATGTGTAAATTCGCCGCTGGATACATCTTGAAGCGCTTTTTTTATGACTAGCTATCCTTCGCTCGCGTAGAAAATTTGGTGAAATCTATCGCACGGGAATCGTACATTTTTCTGGATAAAAAGTAGCCTTTGTGCTAATTCAGACAAGAAACTATCTCTGGACCAGTTTCCTCCAGATCCGTTCAGCCGTTTTTGCGTGTAGGGTATCAAACACATATCCATTCTTACAAACTTTCGCCTTTATAATATGAAAAGAAGTAAGATTAATTGTCATACATTGGTGTATACCATCTGAGACCCGTGGCTAATTCATCGGATGTGTGCGAGTCTGACTCGCACTTGGCCGTTATTTTCTTACGGATGACATGTGTTAAAATCTTGATTCATTTATATAACTAGTGTATTTTATTAGGTTTATTAAATTAGATAACTTATGTTTATTAAATACGAAATTTATCCTCCTGTGTTCTAGGCTTTTGGTGCCCGGGGCCCCCTTGGGTCGTGGGCCCGAGGCATTTTGCTCGCTCTGCCACCCTCTTGTTACGGCACTGAAAGGAGGGAGGGATTGCGAAGTGTAAGAAACAACTCTTAACTGGCTGATGCCGGGTCCGAGCCCTGTAACATTTTTTAACCGACTTCAAAAAAGGAGGAGGTTCTCAATTCGACTGTTTTTTTTTTGTTTGTTACCTCAGAACTTTCGACTGGGTGAACCGATTTTGATGATTCTTTTTTATTTGAAAGCTGGTGCTTCCCATGTGGTCCCATTTCAATTTGGTCCAGTTCTGACAATGGCATCCATGAGAAAACCATATATAAGTCTTTTATGGAATAGTTTTTTTTTTAAAGAATTATAAATATGAGTAGAAATGGCGAAGGGCCAGAAGCAATTAATCTATCGTTCGTTTCAGGACGTATTCTGGGTCTTGAGCTGGTGTCGCCACAAACCAATAAGCCCTTTCGGTGTAGCGTCGCCGTCTTTGTCTGCTGGAGCCTAATTGTTACTTGTGTCCTTATAATTTTCATATTCTACATGGCTTTTACCAAAAAGCCTACTCGTCTAGACCTAGGTAAGTTGTTTATTCTTAATTTTCTTTCTTGAAGAATTTTATTTAGGTAACTCTATGAAGTTAAGGTAGGTACTATAGTAACGATATCTCTGTTCGTTGCGAGACCTCGTAGAAAAGTAGAACGTAGAAACCATACGAGGATGTATGGCAAAATCAGTGGCGTAGCTACCGGAGGGCTAGACGGGGCAGTGCCCCGGGGCCCCCAAGCTCAGGGGGGCCCTCAGACTCTGACTTACAAACTAGAAATTGAACTAGAGAAAATTTTGCGCACATTCGGAAAATAAGTAAACCAGATTTTTTAGAACCAGAAGTTATCAAGTTTGTACTAGAGTCATAACTAAACCACTATTTATATTAAAATTTAATTAAATTAATACAGAACAAACAATTGTAAATAGTTTAGTTGGGGCCCTAGTTTATTTTTTGCCCCAGGGCCTTTGGTTACCTAGCTACGCCACTGGGCAAAATTAAGATATTCTGGTGTAATTACGATGCTGTACCAAACAACCGCAACGATAGTAAGTGTTATATTCATCATCATCTACCTGCCTCCTGCATCTTTCAAGTTCAACTTGTCAGTTGCAAAATAAGATCTCTGTATGAAAAATCGCGAATTTGGCGCTTTACGTCATTCGCAAGGTCTCATATACTGACCCTAAAATATGATCACATCTTCTGTAAGGCGTCCATTAGACGCGCATGCAAACGTCAATCATTACCAAAAGTCATGATTGACGGATGTTCGTTGGTGATCGATGAAATAATATATGGCTCTCCTTGGGAAGATAAATACTGTATTATGTTAGAACGCGTTCAAAATAAATTTTTAAGACACTTATATTTTAATATATACCTTTTTATCCATTAATGTATCCAACGTTGTTTGTTTTGGGTATGGTGGGATACAACCAACTTAAGGTACGCAGAGAATATGCGCTTGCGGTATATGTAATTATGTTATTACGGGGAGTAGAGCACAACGCGGGAGTGTTGAAGCACCTTCAGCTTAACGTGCCGGACGGATATGTGTCTAAACGTAGACGTCCACAGCTGTTACGTGTACTAGCAGCTAGGACTAACTTACGCGCAAAAAATCCGCTAACACGTACAATACGGGTTCTGAATGAGGTACATAACAGAATAGACATATTCTCGGATAGTTTGAGGGAACTCACAAAAGTGATTATGTTTATTGTGTGCTATAGCACATTCACGATTACGATTGTGTAGTGTGGGCGCTCAACAGGGATGAGTTATATAGAGGCGACGTATGGAGAGCCGTAATATAACTGCTTGTTCGATTGCTACATATATATTTTAACAAATTAGATTCAATGTTAACAATAAAAAAAAATGTGAATTGGATAGGCTTGATATAACTAGTTTGGAAACTGGGTGTCTTCGACTTATATAATTTACATTAACACTAGCGACACTATTGTATTAGGTTTGATATGTACCTGTAATGATAGTGTAAAAGTTATAAATAAATAAATAAATAAATATGACATTAAAATCTCATCATGCAACCGTCAATCACTGCATTAGACGATAGGTTATACGTCAATCACCGTTTTGATTGTGGCAAAACTGACAGCAAAACCTACCGTGTAATGGGCGCCTAACACCTTGTAAACCTACGTATAATATTTAATTTTGGAATACATATTTGTGCATTTGTTTGGCTCTAAATTTCTAACAAATTTAATTAAAATTAATTAATTAATTTATAACTTTTTATTTGCTGTTACAAATAAGAAAATAGTTTATAATATATAATACATCCCAACTGGCTAGCCTGTTAGTCTAGTGGTTAGTGATCCTGACTGCTGACCCAGAGATCGTGGGTTCGATTCCCACCAAGGACAAATATTTGTATGATGAGCAAGATCATTTGTTCTGTGTCTGTGTGTAATTTATCTATAATATGTATTTATTTAGAAATATTTAAGTAAGTATGTTTAGGCTCTGCCTAGTTTGGGATCAGACGGCCGTGTGTGAGATGTCAAGTATTTTTGAAGTGAAAACTTCTTTAGCGGCGTTATGCACTTTTTGGGATGGGTAAAAAATGTTAAACTCGCGTCAGGACACGAGACCTGAACGAAAATTCGTAAGACAGAGCGAGTTTCTTATTTTTTTTTAATATTTTTACGCCATCTGTGGATTCTGGGCGATACTACTGTAGTTTGAAATATACTTATGTATTATATGGTATAGATCCACTAGAGGGCGCTAATCTAAGTTTTGTCAGCACCTTATTAACTTTTAAAAAATGTGTTTTCACTTCTGACGTGCAGTCCTACGACTGACAGTTTTTATTTTTTTTATAGACATTCACGAGCCTTGGTACCTTAGACGCACTGACTGGTACGCAAATGCTGAAAATGGGATAAAACTCCTAAAACTCCCGGTTTCAATGGTGATCATTGGGCATTCGGTACTCGAGTTTTGCACTGAAAAATACCAGTGTGTACAGAATGTGCTAAATATACAAAAGGACGACCAAAGTGAGAAGCGAAAAGAAGATATCGGACCGAACTTCCTCGTTGGTGGCAATGGATATGTATTTGAAGGTAGAGGAGCAAATGTACTGAGTGAAATGGTGAAAGGGTTCAACTATATAAGTATAAGTATTATGTTTCTCGGAAACTATGTTAATGACAAACCAAATTTAGCGATGTTCGATAATGTTAATGTTCTATTGCAAGAATTGGTAAGGAAACGAGTGCTGACCACAGATTATACTTTGCACGGCCAATGTCAGGTGATTGGCGCCACTGTGCAACCAGGGCCAAACTTGATGGATAACTTACACCATTTCGATCATTGGGATCCAGCGAACGCAACTTCTTGTATGCGCCAGTAGCCAGTAATTACTATAAGACAACCTATTAAAGAGTTAAAAAGAACTTGGTGACAATTTGGTAAAACTGTTCACTTATTATCGTATATATCGTATTATCGTAATTATATAGCATAGATAATCAAATCGAAACTAAAAATTATGTAGTTGCGTAATACTTAGAAAACAAATGTCCTCAAACTACCGAGATATTATGTACTAGAGAAGCCACTCGGAACAAAATACGTGTTCAGTTTTTATTTGAATTAAAACTAAAAAGCGCTGCAGCGCTAAACTATAATTTATAGTCAAATCCTACAGTATTAACAAGCAGCGCTCAATCGTTTTTGAGTTGTAGTTTTCTCGCGAGCGGGAGGTCTTAGGCGCCGTGATTTCCATGGCGTTTACGCGTGTTGCCCAACGAACTGCTACAAAGATTTGTGTTCACTGCGGTGCAGGGACCGCAGTTCGCGTTACAAACTTTTTCTTCGCGGTGTCTACTCTATACGCTAGTAATAATAACTCAGTGCCTAAAACATTTATTTTGACGCAGAACGTCAAAATAAATTAATTTGTCCCTTCCGTTATTCCTCTCAACTTGAACAAATAAATTATATTGGCATGTACAAAAAAAAACCGGACAAGTGCGAGTCAGACTCGCGCACCGAGGGTTCCGTAAACAAACAAAACTTGTATGTAGATAAGTTCATCCATCTCGGGAATAAATTCTCGAAGATTTTTGTCCGTCTTTACCGAAAAACAAACTTAACATTGCAGTTCTAAAAATACTCTCCCATACATCGATTTACGACAAAGTCAACTTACCAATCGCAAAATAAAAGTTTGGTTTTGTGATAGAAAGATATATACTAGAATATGGTTGCTAGGATTCCAAGGCAATGAACAGTTGCAAGTATCCACATAACTTGAATAGATAACAATAATTTGTACCTATGGAAATACAAATAAATATAATCTAATACTTTGATTCAAGTATTTTACCATATGTAGGTACTGCAAATCAATAAAAAACACAAAATTACATAACATAATTTTATTTACGCATAATAATTATAGAAAAATATAATTCTAATCTATTTATTTTAATTAGATAATATGAAAGTGATACGGACTAAAATTATATTGGCACATAATATCTACACTATAGATATAAATAGGTATACAAACAAAATATATATTGTTTCGCATTAAGTCGATGTAGACTCGAAAACGAATGGCGGCCTCAAGACATTCAAAATATTTCTTCAGAAGTCATCGTCTAGGGTGTCAATGAACTTTTGACGTGTGTATGACATTGACAAAAGTGTAACCGGGGTTACCAGTTAAAAAAATCTTTTTATTTGGGAAATATGTTACGCATTAAGTGATATACATTTGACATGACGTTTAAGTGCACAATAATAACCTACTGATGTTTAACATTTTTACCCACGCAACCCCGACACTAAACAGACAAGATATAACATTACAAATTAATTGTTATTGAATATCTTGTATGCTCTGTGTATAGGTACGTAAACTCATGATCAGACAATAGACAATCTTATCTTTAATCTTAATAAAAAACTGGAATGCTAATGATAACACTCTTTACTAATTATCGAATGACTTGAGTTCCACGCAATAGATACATCAACACACTTCAAAAAATTAAAGAGAAATGGTTACAAGATTTAGAAAATGGGGATAAAAGAAAGGTAGTATGTAGCAACACTAAAGTGACGTGCACAACATAGCAGCCCGGTTTTAGCAACGCAACTGAAGATCTTATATTTCAAAATTGATTCTGATTCTTTGTTATAGAGAGTGTTGCACGATTTATAGTTTCGCCCTACCATATTTCCCATCAGTAAACATGTTTATAATATAATTGAGTCCTAAGTGATTTTCAATGTGATTTCTTTTTACTAACCTTTTGAACGCGATTGTCACATATATATATGATATAAATAAGATGCGCCATAATACGATATAGGCACGTAGACCTTCACTTTTGTGAAAAAAAAGACATTTTTCGTTTGTCACATACAGGGTGTAAGGAACACCTTACCGAATCCTGAAATAGTGTATCCAGACCATCATTCTGAGTCGAAAATCATTGGAATTTGCTGGCGGAAAATTCATCGATTTTTTTGCTTATGTGATATCGCAATGAGTAAACAGAACATTTTACCGAATTTTTTTTTAATAAATACCATCATCAAATAATATAATCAATCAAACAACATTTAAACATTTTCTGCAATCAGCTGGTCTCGACGGCGGCGAACGTTGAGTTCATTCACCGTACCGAACAAAACGAATACCTACACATGTTGCGCGTACATGCGTTGCGACTATAAATCCTTAATCTCGCATTTTTATGATGAACTTACCTTTTTTATTGTGATAAGTATAAACAGAAAGAGGTTATTGTCAATTTTTCGCGTAGCTCAAACTTAACGCTGTATATGTGACAACGGCGTTCAAAGGGTTACAAAGCCATTACAAATTTTTGTTATATAAGTGTTTATTTCCCAAAAATAGTTCAAATCTTTTTTTGGAAAATTATACACTTGTACAATACAAACTTGTAAGACCTTACCTTATTCTTTAAAACTTGGTCCATCTAATATTTTTGACATAAATATTTTACGAAATATTTTCAACAATTTAAATACATTTGGACTAGCCAATTTTCAATGGTATTAAATAAAAATTTTAACAATTCATACTTCCCTCCATTATTATTATAATATTTTGCCGCAAAATATATTGTAGGTATTATGAGTACTTATTATGATTTATATAGAGTGAATTTATAATTCATGTAATTAAGTTAAGCCTCGCTATTAGAAGCTTATACGAAAGGGTTACACTCGATAAGGTATCTATAAATAGTTTGAAGACTACAAAAAGACGTATTTCAAATCTCTGTGATCTCGAAGTTCAATTAGTTAGTCTGTGTATAAATTATTGGTAGGTGACATTTTTCTTGGACGTTCTAACTATGAACGTTAACAAACAACAGACTATTGGTATTTGACATTGACAATATGATTGTAATAATTAATATTTTTTTGTTTTTTTTTTTAATATATTATATACATGGTGTTACAAAACGGTGTGGTCATATTTTAGGGTCGTATAGTGGCCCCGGTGAGTAACGTAAAACGTTAATAATTTTAGAAAATTAGTGATTTTTAATACATAAATCTTATTAAACTGACACATTGAACTTGAATACTGAACAATTAATCTAATATTTCATGAGAGAGGAAGCTGGCATAAAATAAACTATGGTTATTTCTTACCAAGGATGTTGATGGAATGACTGGATTTTTCGGAAAACGTCCGCATACAAGTGGGAGAGCCATGTTTCGGCACGTATGAGCCAGCTCGACCGGAGTGAAACCCAGGCCTCACAGAAAACCGGCAGTGAAGCAATGCTTGCATTTGAGACCAAACCCATCCCTCTCCCACCTCTCCCCTCTTCCCGCTTTTTCCCCTACTCCCACCTTAAAGGCCGACAACGCACTTGTGACTCTTGAGTTGCAGGTGGTCAATTACCATCAGGTGACGCGTCTGCTCGTTTGCCCCTATACCATAAAAAAAATTAAAAAAAAACTATATCGTTGAATTTGACATGAAAATGCATAATTTGTTGCTTAAAATGTGCACCTACATTAGGAAAAGCCTATTCCGAAAAAAATTTTTTTTTTTTTTCAAGCTAAATCAACTACTTGTCTGCTACACATAACGCTCCTAAAATTTGGCCACACCTTACTGCAACAGCCATTTTACACTCTTACACTCCTCCACGCGCGTAACAAGCCTTAAAGAGGTACAACATTTTCTGTTTCGTATAATTATATATTTTATTTAGATTATAAAATTCACCCTGTATAAAGCACAAGAATAAATATGAATGATTTAAATGTTTTATAATTATCTTTGAGACAAACATACGAGTTATATATGTGTATAAATAAATATAATGAGGATTTCATACAACCATTTAGGAAGACAAGTACATTTTATTTTTTTTGTCAATACAGACATTATCTTCGCGGAAGCACAGTTTAGTCAACATATTTATGAAACAAAAAACCACAGCAGCAGAATGTTGTTTTGACCTTATTGACCTGAGTAAATAAAATAAACAACATTTTACTAATATATATATTTTATAGATTTTCTTTACCGTAAATTCATTATGTCTGGAAATTAACTCGATTCATTCAGTCGTCGTAAGTGGATTGATAAAATAAAATCTTTTTAATAAGTGTTCATATTTCTTTACATTCGTGACCATTTAATTCTGTAAAGTGTGGTCCTAAATGAAATCAGCCCGAAAGTATTTTCCAACTGTAACCGCTCGACTGTCCGTCCCGTCTCAGATTATCCGAAAGGTCGCTGACATTTAAAACACTTTGACAGAAGTGAACAAAATCTTTTGGAAGAAATAATCCCTGGATAGTCTTTATAATTTAAATACGAAAGTACGATTCACACCGAACGAGCCGCGCCGGAGCACGTTTTTAGTACGGTGATGGAAATTGAAGTTTATATTTATTACTTAAAATTCATTTTTGCATGGCACTTCTTGCCGCCGCTGGCAGTTGGCTCCGCCCACCTGCGCTCGGCTACCGAGGCGCGACTCGACGCGCTCCGGCGCGGTCGGTTCGGTGTGAATCGTACTTTACAAATAGACTAGAAAGAAATATATATGTGCACCAGTGATGTTTTCAAATAACTCATAAAGTCATCCATGTAAACCGAAAAGTTTTATTCCGCGAAGATTCCATATAAGCACGTTTCTAATAGATTTAAAAAATAACGTTACATATAAGTACACATTGAAAAGATATCCTATACATTTATAATACTTAAAATTAATGTGGAATGTAAATAAATACTGTAAAATAAAAATTAGTTTACTGACTATTTACCTACAGACTATCCGTGAGTGCACCAAATTTTATGTAATAATAATGATCTAGGTCTTGACTTACGGGTTTGACTATAATATACATATATTAATGCATAAAAATTGTTATGTAGTAATTCACTTCAAGACCATGTAATTTTTTTGAATCGGTTCAAGGCGAAGAACAAATTACTTTACTACTTAGATTTGGTGCTCTATACAATAGTTCACTTCTTACCTCCAAGCGACTCAAAGAAGTTAACAAACTTATTAACTCCAATATTTTTGGGTAAATCGTCTTCTGGCGGGTCGTTCGCTCTGATCACTTCTTTAGGCGCACCGTTGGAATTGGAAACCATTTTAATTTCATTCGATGTCCTTGTCTTGCGATCTCCATTGACGTAATTGTTAAAAATAAGGCTAACGGGTTCATCAGGTTCCTTAAATTTGGGAGATTCAACTACGGGTTCTTTGAATACTGGTACAGGTTCTTCAACTGTTGGGGCGGGTTCTTGAACTGTTGGAGCGGGTTCTTCTACTGCTGGGGCGGGTTCTTGAACTGTTGGTGCGGGGTCTTCAACTGTTGTGGCGGGTTCTTCACTAATATTGTTCACTTCGCTTACCTCTACTGTACCATTTTTTACTTCCGTAGTCGTGTCACTTACATCAGTCACGTCGCTGGATTCCGTCACGATTTCCGTTCTCTCCGAGATGAATTGGCTAGATTCTGTCACGCTGGATGATGAATAGGTTACAGATTCCGTGAAAGTACCAACAACTACTGGCGGGTCATATTTCACAGCAACCTCGTCACTATTAGTTATTGGTTGTTCCCAGATTCGGTAGTATTTCCCGTACAAGCTGTCCCAGTATTCCATCTTTTCTTTGTCCAGGTTGATACCTAAAGTCAATTCTGAACCAATATTGAGGTAATACAGGTTATCCTTGGTTACTGGTAGCCAGTTTACTGTTAGGTAGTGGTTCTCATCAGGTGTGGGGTTCCTGTAAGGCAGACAATATTGATTTAAATTTTTGTGTAATCGATTTGCATTATTTATTTTTTTTTTTTTTTTTAAGAATACTAGCAACGTGGTTCACAACGTCACTAGTATTCAGCTAAGCTAAATACTTGTGTTAGGAGTGGGTTCACGCCGGTAGTGTACTGGCTGGGGTTCGAACCCGCAACCACTTGATCGCAAGTCCGACGCCTCAGCCATTTGCATATTTATATTTTATTTTCTCTCACAATGTTGCCTTAGAAATAAGATGACAATCTACAGTTATGTAGTTTTCAGATTTATTGCCAGACTGGTGGGTGCCTGATGTAGGTTTGAAGAAAACCAGTGTTAGAGTTGTAAGTAACTTCTTTAGTATTGTAAGCTTTACATTTACTCGTGACCTAGAAGTAAATGTTACAATTCAATTAAAATTATTTTAATTGTTAAAAATTACAATGATTAAAGTGTGTGATATTTATTTAGTGCGATATTTGGCAAAATGGAAAGCAAAGTATTGCAAATTTATAAGTTTAAAAATAAATTAAAAGTAATTTAGTGTTGATACAACAAATCTTCTAAAATTCTTTCAGAGAAGTGTTCAAGTAAAAAGATTTTTAGTAATTGTATTAGCTAATAAGTACTGCCGGTAAACTATTGTAGTTGGTTTGGCATAAGGTCCTAAAATTTATACCGTGTGTAGTAGGTGCAATAGAATTTTATCTTTTAACAAGTGGACGGAATAGAGCCCTTGTGCGCTATTACCAAATTAAAAACTACTTGAGTTTACAATCTAAACTCTGGCCATTCGTTTTCTATAAGTAGTGATTGACGATAGCTACACATTTTGCCCATTCGATTTAAATATCTATCGACTTTAT
Source organism: Euplagia quadripunctaria (assembly GCA_963859945.1). NCBI lineage: Eukaryota > Metazoa > Arthropoda > Insecta > Lepidoptera > Erebidae > Euplagia > Euplagia quadripunctaria. The sequence goes on along the minus strand of OY982588.1, from coordinate 2,897,027 downwards.
TTAAGAGGAATTGTTAATAAAAGTTAATTTTAGCTAAAAATACTGAACTTCTTTATTAAATTAAATTATTATCTTCTTTGTATAATTTTGAATATCAATCATTTTCCAGTTATATTGCAAAAATAATTAAACATAACTAAAGACGAAAGTGTTTTTATACTGATTTAAAAATATTGAATATCGATTTTTGAATATGCAGTATTTGTTCACATCACTACGTATTACAGAACGTGACTCTTTTTATTGCGTTTAACAAAAAATATTTATTTAAAAAGAAATACTACATGTACAATATCATAATGTTTACGAATGGTTATAAAATAGTATTAAAAAAATCCGGGCCCGCAGCAGGCCGAAGTTTTTTAGGATTTTTTTCTACGGAGTTATATTTCGTGTTTTTTAATTTTTTTGAAAATCTGCCCCCCAGTCCCCCCCTTTGGGGGAATATGCCCTATTCACAAGTTTGGAAGCAATCGGTGCATAATTGCAACCTCTATCATGCCGGTAAAATTGAGGTACACACATATATATTTATATAAACTTTTTAACTGGCGGTTGTTTTGAGGTCCTCTGTGAGACCTCCTGTGTAGAATTTTTTGGAAAACTCGACAACTGGTACAAAACCTACAAAACAAAGACTTTGTTCGAAATCTATCTAAAATATGTTTTTCTAACAGCACATTTTAAAGTTTAAAACAAGCTCTGGCACAATAACGTTCTCAAACCAACTTTGATTATGAAAATCATCGTTCGTCGTCAAACTAAAACGATTAAAAACATCACTCACCCACTCTTAGCAAAATTGGTCCACAAAATCACCATCCTCTCCCTCATCTTGATGTCTTCCTCAGAAATCTCCAAACCAGTTTGGAAATCATTTCTAAAGAGATAACCCAGGTCATCTATGTGTCCTGCATGTTTCAAATCTTGTTTGAACACTTTGCTATGAAGGTTAAGTGCTCCAACATAATCAAAGTTAAAATAGTAAATTGGGTTATTGGTCACTTGAACCAAATATTGGACAACCCTGTGCGTGTCTACTTTAAGGAAACGGTCTGATATTAATTGGTACAATCCAGTTTCATCACCATCTTTCAAGTAAAGCTGTTTCAGTTTCTCAGCAATCTCTAAAGATTCTGCAGTATCCTTTTCGATGTTCAGCTCTTTAGGTATGAAGAATTGTAGATCATCAAACTTTTTATCAGTACCAAATTCCAAAGTGCATGCTCCAATCATTATCGGAATATCCGCTACTCTACCTGATGTCAATAAGTCGCGGAAAGATTCTGTGATGAATGATTCAACTCCAGGAAATTCTTTTTCGATAACAACTGTAAATTGATTGAACTTTTCGAGAATTTGGTTTGAAGGGTTCACTTTCTCGTGAGCCTCAACGAGTTCTTTTGCGGAGCAGGCTCGTAAAAAGTCAAGTATTTCTTCAGGGTCATCTGACTCAGAACCTAAAGTCTTAGCAATTGACCTAGCATTCTCCACCGGAGTTTTCTGTAATACATAGTCTGATAACGCCGTCCCAGATTGAATAATGGCCTTGCTAATCAAATTCTTGGTAAGAGGACTAACTGTTAGTAAGCTAACTGCAGCACCGCCAGCGCTTTCACCGAAAACAGTGATATTCCCAGAGTTGCCACCAAAATTCTCAATATTACTCTTTACCCATCTTATTGCTTGCACAATATCCTTCAAACCGGCATTTCCTGGAACCTCGGGAGTGTTTAAGCCTAGGAAGCCAAGAATTCCACACCTGTAGTTCAAGGTAACGACGACTACGTCTTTTTCAACTAAGAAATCACCGCCGTAAAAATCCGTATTTCCTGAACCATTTCTAAAACCGCCTCCATGTATAAATATCATGACGGGAAGGAATGCTCCATCTAAATTCGGAGTGTAAACGTTGAGAAAAAGGCAGTTTTCGTCGCCGATGTACTCATTTTTAGCGGTATCAAACTGTACGGTGATGTTTCCTTCAGAAGTGGCGTCGCGCACGTCGTTCCATGGTTCTGGGGGCTGAGGGGCCTGAAACGGGGGAAAAATGTAATTAGAAAATGTTGCTGCTGTTAGCCTTTAATTAATTTATAAGCCATTAAACACGGTGCCTTACAGTATAACTCACATCATGATAAAGACACCTTTTAAAGACAGTAACCAGATCGACAGAGATGAAAAAGTGAAATCGACAATCGTGATAAAAACGGCAGTTTGGATGGATGGATGTTTGTAACTCAATCATGCCAGAACAGATTTGGATGAAATTTGGCACTGAGACAGATTATAGTCTGGAAGAGCACATGGGCTACTTTATATCCCGGAAAATTGTACGGATCCCGTGAGATATTTTCAGGTGAACAAAGTCGCGGGCAAAAGCTAGTATTGCAACTAGTGAGTTTGTTTTTTGTTACGCTTTCTTAACTACTGAATCGATCATCATGAAATTTTGCATAACCCTTGCCAGGGGTACAGGAAAGGACATATGGCATCTTCCATCTAGAAAGAAAGTAATGTTCCCGAAGGATAGACAAACTTTTACGCGAGCGGAGCCCCAGGGCAAAAGCAAGTAACTTATTTTCGAAATATTAGTTAAATTGTCTTCATCCATCCATATATATAAAAATCAATGCTACTTTTCGTTGTAATTTTAACTCAAGAACGAGCTCACTTATCCAAACCAAATGTTTGGGCTTTGTTCGGACTATTTAGTAGATGGTTTATGTAAATTTTGCACAAAAAAGAAAACTTAACGACTTACGCGGGTGAAACCGCGGGGCGCAGCTAGTAAGATATAAAAATAATACGTCATAATATATATTATATATTTTTTTAATATCAAAAAAATGTATATAAGCATGTTATCATTGTTCTAGAACCCACAGTACAAACTCTACTTAGTTCTAGATAGCGCTGTGTGGGGACTTTCTTCCTAGGGTATACCCGAGTCCCTTGCAATAGACATACTTGTGATGGATGGATAGATGGAACTGTTCCATTGGAACACCGCTTTAGTCGGTTCGATTACGACATACCACTTCACTGTAAGCGGGGCCTTGAGGTGATGATCCGTGGGGGTTTCCATACGATAAGAAAAAGATAGCGCTGTGTGTGATATGTCTCAGAATATTGTACATAATTATTAAAAAAAACAACTCCTGCACTAGAAATGATTCCTGTGTCGCGGGGACATTACAAACATTCAAACACCAGATACAAAGAACACCCAGATTTGGAACAACTATTTGTGGTTACCACAAATTTTTGTCGCATGAGGGAATCAAACCTACAAACACGGCGCAGAGTAGTAAATAGCCAGGCGACTACTTTAACGATGCGCCATCCCTGGAGTCTGTCCCAACGAAAATGTATAAAGAGATAATACAGACTTCGTTCTGACAGGGGTGTTAGGGAGGTCGTGACGGAACACCGTGTGATTTTAGTCGGTTCGAGTCCCACGTACCACCTTGCCGTTGACCCCGGTGAGGTGATGACCCGTGGGGGATTCCATACGACAAAAAAAGGTCGTTAGGAAGAGTCCGTGGCAACGATAATAGACCCGCGTCTCAATTAAGAATTCCACGATGCCATCTTTAGGCCAAGTAAAATTGTTACAAAATCTTAAAAACTGTACGTGTCTAAATTGTAATTTTTATCACTTATATAATGACGTGATCAAGATCTTACTAGTCTTATCATGTTTGTTGGAGACTGGGAGATAATAAGATTACGAGTTATCTTATTGTAGCTTAGATGTATTTGAACAATTGCTAGAGTGTTATATTGGGGAAAACAATTTGCATTAACTATGACTACTGACGCGAAGTAATCGAATTTCAACTATGACATTAATTGATAAAAAAGAACTTTTTTAAAAAGTATCACTAAAATACCCAAATCCCTTCATGTGCTGTTATAAAATTTGAAGAGTTCCCTCGATTTCTCCAGGATTCCATCATCAGATCCTGACCTGATGACCATGGGACCACCTGGGAAGCCTACCCTTTAGAACAATAGAAGAATTTTCCAAATCGGTACAGGCGTCTTTGAGTAATCGGTGAACATACATACAAAAAAGGTTAAAAACGTATCATCGACTACAATGCGCGTTAATCATCATAAATATTGTAATAAGCCCTAATTTTCATCCCTTAGAGGGGGAATATTTTCATCAAATTTAAATGGGACCAACCTTCAGTACAACTTGAGTTCAATAAAAAAATCCTACTAACACTTTAAACGTGAAAGTTTGTGAGGATACTGAGGATGTATGGATGTTTGTTACTCTTTCACGCAAAAACCACTGAACCGATTGCGATAAAACTTGTTATGTAGATAGCTGGAGACCTGGATTAACACATAGGCTACTTTTTATCCCGATATTCTCACGGGATCGGGACTTACGCGGGTGAAATCGCAGGTAGTATCTATTTATAAATATAAAAAATACATGAATAGGTTCTAACCTGGAATCTCAAGGATCCTAGAGGTGGCTTAGCATAAGGTATACCCTGGAAACTGTAAAAGGATTTGCCCGTTGCGCCGGATACAATCCGGCCCTGTAGCTGGCCCTGCTCAACTGATACTATAGGTGCTTCCCCCATTCTGCCCCCTCTGGAATTAAAACAAATTAGATATGAGTTTAATTATTATTACATACTATACACTCACGCCTCTATCCCCGAAGGGTAGACAGAGAGACAACTATAATTTGGAGGGATATATTTTTTTTTTAATAAAAAGAATACTAGCACCGTGGACACATTACTAGTATTCTTGTTAACCCCTCCAGCTAAGCTAAACGCTTGCGTTAGGAGTGGGTCGTCAGACGTCGGTAGTGCACTGGGGGGTTCGAACCCGCAACCACTTGATCGCAAGCCTTAGCCATTACGCTACCAAAATCAAAATTATTTATTTCAAGTAAACCCGTTGTAAGTGTTTTTGAATTGTCAGGAGGAGTCAGTCAGTATAAGTCGGTCGTGAAGCTAGTTGCCTGTTCCAAAACGTAGATCCTATGGAGAAGAACAGGCAAGAAACTCCAAGGCCTCCACTGCCGGTTTTCTGTGAGGCCGTGGTATCACTCCGTTCGAGCCGGCTCACACGTGCCGAAGCATGGCTCTCCCACGTAAAAAAATCAAAGTGGTTAAGTTAAAATATGAAAAATCTATAAATTATTAAAGTAATTCGTAATAGAAATAACCTATTTACAATAACCCAAACCATAGACAAATAAATACCTTATTTTAATATAGCCATTGATACTCTCGTTATTAAGATGAATTCGAATATAATTCATAATCAAAATCGGTTTAGTCGTTTAGTAGTTTAGTTTAGTCAGTGAAGCAATGCTTGCATTGCATTTCGCCGCGTGAGTGAGGTTACCGGAGGCCCTAAACCTTTCCTCTCCCTTATTCCCGTCCTTCCCCTCTCCCCCCTCTTCCCACACTTTCCCCCCTCCCCCTCTTCTCCTACTCCAGCCTTAAAGGGCGGCAACGCACTTGTGACTCTCGAGTTGCAAGTGCCCATGGGCGGCGGTAGTCATTTACCATCAGGTGACCCGTCTGCTCGTTTGCCCCCTATACCATGAAAAAAAAAAAGATGTCGAGTAAAAAATAAGAAAGGAGAATAGTCTTAGATACCACAGTGAATATGACTCAAAATTCCAAAGCTATTAGTCATAGATAGTGAACATGGCCTTCAGTGAAACATGTCGTGTCGGAGACGTATTGTTTCAAATGTGTATAAATTGACACCTATTTGTATGCATTTTTAGTTTCCTGTTGTTGTTATAGATAAATTGGCTCACGTTGTTTCTAATATTGACGCGAGAATTTCCACTATTTACTACTAACTAATTTGTGTTTTTTAACCCCCGACGTAAAACAAGGGGTGTTAGAAGTTTTACATGTGTATCCGTATGTGTGTATTGTGTGTCTGTCTGTGGCATCACAACTCCTAAACACATGGACCGATTTTGATTTTGTTTATAAAGTATCTTGATCGAGTGTTATTAGCTATAATTCAAGAAAATGTGTTAGCTTTTTTCTATTTGTTAGATGGGATTTTGTGTCGTATTGAAAATGTTCGATTTATGTTATATAGGAACTGAATAAATTTAGTTCTCTTTATTTACACTGTCTCAGAAACAGCATTTTTTTGTATATCTTTTTGGATAATCATCATCAGCAGCAACATTTATATATAGTTGTCGCCCTAGCAGAAGCAGGCTTAAGATGGCGGCGTGACGTGTTCCGCGCGCCTCTCTAAATTAGATTGGATAGGTACATCATGGTAGGGTCGCCTTGCACAACAGCTGGCCAAGTCTGCCGGGGTTCACAGGGATTTCCTTTCTAGGGTACACCTGAGGCCCCAGCAAGAAGACCAGTGACGGGACACTGTATGGTTTTAGTCGGTTCGAGTCCGACATACCACATTACCGTTGGCCCAGTGAGGTGACAACAAAAAAGCACATATATAGCGGCAACAAAGAGCCAGTTCTGAGTCACAGGTCTGCAAAACTATTGCTGTACATCCGTTTAAGCAATTCTTAGTGTTTTTAGAATGGTGAGGAATGAATACTTTAGAGGGAGCCTGAAAGTAGCGCCAGAGGATGAAAAGTTGAAGAGCAAAAGATTATCATGGTATGGACATGTGATGCGGAGGGATGAGCAAAATGTGGTGAAGAGTTTTATATTTGGAAATTGACGCATACAAGGCTAGAGGACGACGAAAGAAAAGATAGATGGACTGCGTGAAAGAGGATATGACTAGAAAGTAAGTAAACAGTGAACTGACGAATGATAGAGGAGAATGGAACAAGAAAACAGAATGCTCCGACTCCAAAAAAAATTGGGAAAAGCACAAGAAGATGATGACCATGTATATGATGATGATGGTTCCAGCAGTGGACAGAATCCGAATTACAAACCCAGCAAGAGACCTGGCTCCCCTCGTGCCCTAAAAGCCGAGGTTCTTGTCCGTCACTGGTTAGGGTTACCGACGTTACGGTTTAAGCTAAAAGGAGGTATTTATCAGAGAATGACCACCGTTCTGAAATAATCTAGAAACACTGTGCTCTCTGATAATCAGAGCAAAACACGAAAACACATAGCAGCCCAAGTGTAGACCATTCCTGCAACGGTAGAACTTAGCCGAAGTGCCAATTGATACTTTAAAAAGTGTCATCCACCTATATTTTATAGATTTTATTTATTTTTTAACCATGCAATCAACATTGAATGATTTGAGAACAGTAAGGCCCGAGGTCATGCCTTCTTATTTCATACAAAGTTGGATTGTCCGTTAATGTCACTCTATGACTAGGTGATAGCATAATATCAGCGCTGCTTCTTACGAAATAGCACAATGCTGAGCTAACGACCATTTTTGGCTCATGCAGAGAAATACAAGAGAATGCAGAGGTACCTATTTATTATATATGTCAATGTAACGCTTTTTCTTGAATCTCTGGTCTTCTTTTTCTATCTTTCTTTCTTTCTTTATATTTTGCTCAAGCCATCAGAATACAGAATTAAATTTTATTAAAACTAATAACAATAAATATTTTTTTTAGCTACATGTATTATATTAAAAATTAAACCCTGAAATGACAGACTACGCACTCACCTTTTGTCTTTCTCTTTGTCATTTTCCACATTAAGGAAATAACAGAATTTTCAAGTTAATTTTTAAATTCAGAGATGGCGTTAACAGTCCTGACTCACGCTATACTTTTACGTGGCAGTCACAAGTTTAAGAAGTTATGTTTTAGTGTTAATTGTATACTGTACTGAAAATATACGCTTAGAAATTTCGAGTGGTATTAATTATCGGATACCGGCCTTGAGTTACTGTCGGATATTCCGCATCTACTACACAACATATCGGTTCATACATATACCGAGTAAAATGACGCAATCACGGGACGTATTACTTTACTCAATGAAATTTGATTGATGGTGCAAATAGTTCTAGTCAAGATTACTCTTATCAGTGATTGTGCGAATATAACACTTTTATATTTTTAAATTATTATTTTAAAAAATCAAATTTTAATACATCAAGTTAAATAATATTGGTAATTTAAATTTAATTACTAATTTAAAAGCGAAAATGCAGCTGCCATTCAAGCGTATTATTTAAACGCCTTTGATTGGTACTGATTTCTTTTAATTAAATATTTTACAAAGAATAAATAAAATTAAATGACTTTAAAAGATCATCAATACAATTCAAAATAGAACATAATAGGGGTTAAAATATGTTATGCAATTTTGTAAAATCACTATAAAATCATCATTATCATTTCAGCTTTAGGACGTCCACCACTGGTCATCTCCCCCAATGGCTTTCAAGAAGACTGATTGGAAGCCTGCGTCCATTCACTAGAAAATAGACTGAAAATTATTTTCTTTGTATGTTAAGTCTTTGAAACATAGTTAATTTACCAGGAAGTATATTATATTTGGACGAAGATTTGAGAAGATAATCGACATTAGAGACGCTCTATTAGCTATTGTAGATAATTATATATCAATCTTAAAAAGAAAACCTACAGTCATACAACGATCAGACGGCCCATTTAAGGTGGGGGGGGAAGAGGGAGAGTGGATGTAGAAGAAGGGTTAGGGCCTCCGGTAACCTCACTGACTCGGCGATACAATGAAATCATTTCTTTACTGCCGGTTTTCTGTGAGACCGCGGTGGTATCACTCCGGTCGAGTCGGCCCATACGTGCCGAAGCATGGCTCTCCCACGATATGTTAAATCCAACTACATGAATGGACATACCTCCAATACGCAGCCGATGCCTTTAATACTAAAGTACTCCAGCACAATACTCTTGTAACTAAATACCGCTTGAGGAGACGTCACCAGATAAACTGACTAATCTGGCACTGTCGATAGTCGATAACAGATATCTCTGATAGCTTATGTACAAATGTTTTTTATGATACATATGCCAGCAATGTATGTATGTCCGGTGTGATTGAGTTCAAGGCAGTAGATCCAGTGCTGCCGAATGTGTAAATCATCTTTGTGTGGCAATCATTTGATATTTTAGGGTCGTACAGCACACCCCGTAAATAACTTAAAGCTTAGATTTTAGGGAAATTAGTGATTTTTTATACAGAAACCTTATCTACCTCAAGTTAATTTGTCAGTTTCAAAAACTGACAAATTAACTTGAAAATTGGCCGATAAAGATAATATTTTTTCATACGAGAGATTTTTCTCGTCATGCTGCAAAAAAAAATAAAAGAACAAAATAATATTATTTTTGGTATTTATTGGTCTTTCATTTGTTCTAAAGTTTATGATTTAAATTTAGTGCACCTACTTCACCCATTTCTACACCACCCTAGGGTAGACTGGTAGAGAATGCCTATGGCATTAAGTCCGCCATTGTACATTTTTGTGCATAAAGTTTTAATAAATAAATAAAAAAACAATTATCTTTGTTAAATACCAAAATGGTACGATATGTAGACACTCGTACATTATCTTTTAAAAAAAAGTATCTCCGACTTCAATGCACCTCAAAATACCTAAATCGCTTTAAGTGTGCCTGTAAAATTTGAAGAGTTCCCTCGATTTCTCCAGGATCCCATCATCAGATCCTGACTTGATGACCATGGGGCTACCTGGGAAGTATATCCTTTCAAACAAAAGAAGAATTTTCCAAATCGGTCCAGGCGTCATTCTTCACTTTAATAAATTAAAAATTATAGGAGGTGCTCCTACTAGACACGTATTTTTTTGGCTTATAGGTAAATCTTGTACGATGGTGCGGAACCCTTCATGCGCGAGTCCGACTCGCACTTGGCCGGTTTTTTTCTAATACTCCCGGATATTTAGAATTGGCTAGTCTTACCGTAAATCAATTCTGCACTTCAGTACAAATTCTCTAGGTGTAGAATCGAATCTGCATTGTCTCGGCACGTTGGTTATCTTCTCTTCTTTATGTGTCCCGTGAGAGAACACGTTCAAGTTTTTCGTTAGGTCTTCATTGAATGAGTCCATAAAACTAGTCCAACTGTCATTACGATGTTTGATAATAAAATTAGCGATTTTTTTATTAATGGGCTTCTTTCCGAGTGTAAAAAGCCTAGATTCTCTAGCTAAGAGGTATCTTAATGCTATTCTTTTAAAAATAATTAATTCCTCTATAGTGTTTGCCATACATTAATGAATATTTTAAGTTTAAGATGGCAATAAAGAAATTTAAAACGTGGTAACACTGACGTCAAAAGACAATTTAAATCACATTTTTAATAACCGTAATATTCTTACGCAAAGGCGACAACGTATAGAGCCTAGTTACAACTGAATGTTGAAGACCGATTATCGTACATGTGACGTTAAGAATGTGTTAATTTAGTTCTAGACGTACGTTCCGAGTTATTTATAATTTAGAAACAATGGCTTTGTTTACATCGTTATCAATGGGTAGAGAAATCAACAAATGCTTTTAATCAAAATAATTTCATTGTTTGAGTTAGTAGTAGGTCTAATAACATTATGATGGGTTAAAAAATGTTAGATTCTTTAAAATCAAAAACATGAGACTGATTTGATGGGTAAAAAATGTTAAACTCGCGTCAGGACACGTGACCCTCATCAAAAATGTGTCCGAGTTTCATATATTTAAAAAAATATTTTTACGCCATGTGTGGATTCTGCGCGATACTACTGTAGTTTGATACCTACTAATTATCCATATATTGGTTAAGGCAAATTTCACAGATGGCGCAATTTTCGACTTTTGAAGTGAAAACTTCTTTAACGGCGTTGTGCACTTTTTGGGATAGGTGAAAAATGTCAAACTCGCGTCAGGATACGTGACCTGATCGAAAATGTGTCCGAGTTTCTTATATTTAAAAAAATATTTTTACGCCATCTGTGGATTCTGTTTAGTTTGATATATACTTATGTATTATATGGTATAGATCCACCAGAGGGCGCTAATCTAAGTTTTGGGGAGTAATCTAAGGGAGTTTTGTCAGCACCTTATTAATTAATCTTTAAAAAATGTGTTTTCACTTCTGTCATAAAAAAGTAGGCAGTCCCATGACTGCCTATTTTTTTATGTTTTAAAGAAGTTAATAAACACCCTTTGCAACAGGAGCAGCGTCACTCGTACATTGCAAACCCTATCCTCCATAGTCAGTATCATGAGAAGTAAATAAGTAACTTTAAAAAAATATATATAACCGACTTTTGTGCGCCTAAATCATGATAAAAAATGAACTCATCATCAGACCTTTACGAAATTTAAATGGGACTATTTCGGAATTAACCTCTTTCGAACTTTGGATGGATGGATGTTTGTTACTCTTTGACGCAAAAACCACTGAACCGATTGCGATGAAACTTGGTATGTAGATAGCTGGAGACCAGGATTAACGCATAGCTATAACTTTTTATCCCGATATTCCCACGAGATCGATACTTACGCGGGTGAATGAAACCGCAAGGCGCTGCTAGTCCGTCTATACATAAATGACGGTGTTTTGCCCGAACATACATAAAAAATATATATCCATCCAAAGAGAACCTCCTCCTTTTTGAAGTCGGTTAAAAACAAACATCTTCGTTAATAGTGAATGACGATCTTTTGTGTTTCAATGTTAGTTAAATCTCCTGCGACACAGGAATCATACCCAGTGCGGAGGATGTCTTTAAAAAATAAATTAAAAAAGTATGTACAGCTGCATGTGGATGTCGCGACAGAACAACTTCAAGAGCAGAAACCTGCTTTGCTGCGTGGGTAATAACATTATCCTCCTCCCGTGACCGTGGGTGGAGGTGTTTTGAACCGTAGTACGGTGTGACAGTCAATTTACAAGCAGATAATCTTTACTTTAAAAAAAGGTAACTGCTGATGCTGAATATCATATTCTGTGAAAGGTATGATCATTTTTTCTGTAACTGGGTAATTTATCTATAATATGCTTTTCTTTTTTATATTATAGGGGGCAAAGGAGCAGACGGGTCACCTGATGGTAAGTGACTACCTTCGCCCATGGACACTTGCAACTCAAGACTCACAAGTGCGTTTGCCGGCCTCTGAGATGGGAGTACGCTCTTATATGAATATGTATTTAGAAATATATAAGTATGTTTATCAGCAGTCTGGTTACCATAGTACAGGCTCTGCCTAGTGTGGGATCAGACAACCGTGTCAGGTTATTATTGTTATTATTATACATTGAAGTTATTAATTTTTAACCGACTTCAAAAAGGTTATCTCTCAATTCGACTGAATATTGTTTTTTCTTCTGTGTGTATGTTAAGCGATATCTGCACCATTTGTGAACCGATTTCAATAATTCTTTTATTAATTGAATTAGTTGTACTCAAGGTTGGCCCCATTGAAATTTGAAGAAAATATTCCAATTTTAAGGGTGGAAAATTCACTGATGAATACATTAAAATCCTTACTAATATTATAAATGCGAAAGTAACTCTGTCTGTCTGTCGCCCTTTCACGCCAAAACTACTGAACCGATTTAAATGAAATTTGGTACACAGATAGTCTGAAGACTGAGAAAGGACATAGGCTACTTTTTAATGCGAAAAAAGGGGTTGAAAAGTTGTATGGAAGTTTCGTCATATTTAGAGCTAGAAGCTTGAAACTTATTTTTTAGGCTGTTGATTCGATATAAATCTATAATAGCTAGTTTATCATAATTAAGTCGCCGAATCTGTAATACTTTTTTTAAAGTTAATTATAAGCCAGTTTATTACAAGTGGCTATAAAAACATGTTCACGATTTGCTCCGTACGATAATAAGCGAATACTATATTGTACAACAAATTGCGTAATATTGTACATTAGTATTGACGAGTAGGTGTTAAATAACGAAAAACCTTGACTTGTATGGCGGTCAATACTGCTGTAAAGACTGTTTTATACATATCTAAAAACCCTGCCTGATGGTAAGTAGTTACCAGCAGTTATAAGCACTCGCTAGTCGCAAAACCAGTGGTATAATTTGTGGATTTTCAACCCTGCCTTCCTAAACATAGAGCTCTAGCTATCCTGCTCGCAAAATGCGAAAGTGAATTTGTATGGTACACTTTCTCGCCTTAATTACTGTAGCATATCAACCTTTGAAAGAAAGAAAGAAAGAAAGAAAGAAAATACGTTTATTCTGGTACAACTAAACGAGACGCTAACAGAGTGAAACAGTTATCAAATTCTAATCATATAGCTGAGTTTTAGGAGATGTACCTAGCTTAATGTTTACAAGACGAGAAGTAGTCATCTCGCGGTCGCACCAAAATGGGAGCCCAGTTCAGCTTTGTGCCGGGCACTGGTGGGTGCCTGACGCTGGTTTTCAACTGGGCCCTTTTAATTATTTTTTTTATGTGTATTTGCGTGTGTGAGGGTGTGTGTGTGTGAGGATGTTGTGAGTGTGGTGACATTATGTTTGAATCTACAGAGTACAGCTAAATAGATAAGTATTATGTACATGCTAGTGTAATGCATCAATAAAATTAAAGTATCTAAATTAAAAAAAAAAAAAAAATACAAGCAAGCGAAGCCCCGCGGGAACTGCTAGTATAAAGTATTTACCCACTACTTGTAGGTAGGCAAATATTCCATAATAGGTAGGTATATTACTACCGTTCATTATGCTGGAAGCCTTCATCTGCCATCGAGCGAGACGTGCTTATGCGGGATCGTGGATGTAGTAAGAGAACACAATCCCAGAAGACGCGCGCGCCCGCCATTACGTAAAACACGACACACAATACGCGCCCCATGATAATGTCTGGTTTGTTTGGTGGCGGTTGCAACCATGCCATATCTCTTTGTCATCAAAACATGAAAACAATACTATATGTATGAAAGTATTTGTGATAAAGAAGAAGTAATAACAATAGGTTATTAGAGACAAATATTTGTACGGATTGGAGAGAAGTGAGTCAAACAAAGGTGGTGGAGCAAATATTTTTAGGTCGTGAAAAGTAGGTAAGTGTATTTAATTTGTATATTGTAGAATTTGCTTTTGTTCTGCAAGAAGGTACCTTTTATAGTGAATTTTAAAACTGTTATTTGTTTTCAGGGACCTTAGTGGCGGCGGTATGTTGTTCCAGCAATGCGTGGCTGCGTATCTGAAACACCCCCTGAACGCGGTTGTCCTATACCCTGGCACTGATAGTGGATGCGACGTAGATCGACCGGGATAGTGATCAAGCCTCCAACTAAGCTTGTCGAAGAGATATGCTGGTTTCTTTGTCATAATGGTACCAAAAAGAAGGTTACCTAAGTGGAGCCTCCTTCTCGCGGCCATTTTTAAAACATTGTTGTCATTTAAGAACGGAGTGACATGGCTTCGCCGGGGTATGCTGAAACAGTATCTGGCACAGGCATTTTGCACACGCTGGATTAAGCGCTCTGTCCTGGATAGGAGACATGGACCATAGACTATATCGACGTAGTTCATTTTTGAAAGCACCAAGCTATCGACTAGTCTTTTCCTCATGTCGACACTAAGGTAGTCGCGTATTCTATACAGTACTTTCAGTCTATAGAAACAGCTCTTTACAACCCTGTTTATGTGGCTTTCGAAACGCAACTCCGGATCGGTGACAAGGACCAAATTACATGCAAATTCCACTCTTTCTATGTTATTCCCTCCTATTTTGATTTGTGGGTTGGCTGCCAAGATAGTTTCTATTTGCTTTTTACTACCCATGACCATGAATTTTGATTTTTGGGCATTTAGAACTAGAGAGTTGGACTCAGACCACTCCGCCACCCTCTGGAGATCCAAATTAATCTCTTGTACAGCAGATGGTGTGTCTCGGGGGCTAAACGAGCAAAAAAGTTGAGTGTCGTCGGCGTACATGTGATACCCACATTTGTGGAAGCATTTGGTTATATCTGCGCTGTACAGTATGAAAAGTAGCGGAGCGATCAGAGATCCTTGTGGAACACCCCTTTTGACATCCAATGGACGAGAGAATAGTGCTGATCCATCCCCTTTCCGAACCTCAACTTGTTGTGACCTATGTGAGAGATAGCTGTCAAACCACTTGATTGTTTCGGGCTCAAATCCATAGTAAGCAAGTTTTGACAGCAGCAGGGTGACACTGATCGAATCAAAAGCTCTCG
This sequence comes from Euplagia quadripunctaria, assembly GCA_963859945.1. Classification (NCBI taxonomy): domain Eukaryota; kingdom Metazoa; phylum Arthropoda; class Insecta; order Lepidoptera; family Erebidae; genus Euplagia; species Euplagia quadripunctaria. The sequence goes on along the minus strand of OY982588.1, from coordinate 2,881,897 downwards.
AATAGTCCAGCAACGCAAGTATAGTACCCTTACCCCGATCGCGAGCCTCAAGGATATTGCCAATTACATCCGCCAAAGCTGTGGCAGTTCCTCGTCCCCTTCTGAAACCAGACTGCAGGTCCGGTAGTATGTCGTTTGTTTCCAGGAACTCAACCATCTGCATGTATACTACCCTCTCCAACACCTTTGATAGCCAAGGCAGTACACTTATAGGACGAAGATCTTTGAAGCATAGTGGGTTGTTATTTTTTTGAAGGGGTTTGACGACTGCCTTCCGCCACAACTCAGGAAACGTACTAGTTTCTATCGATCTATTAACTATTGCCGTGATAACCTGCAAAGTCTGTGGAAGTGTGAGTTTCACCATATCCTTGGAAATACCGTCAATTCCTTGAGCATTGGTTTTAATCTGCTGAATAATCTTAGCTATTGTTTCCTGGTTCGTTGGTTTCAGACAGAATTTATCTGGTCCATGGCGACTAAATTCATAAAAAGTCAGTGTGGATATACTCACATTAGGGTTGCCCGGGACGTCGAGAAATGCCGAGTTTATCGCATCTGGGTCGCTAAACTGACTCGGCAGTTCACTATCCCTGTGAGCCGGAAGCACGTGAAGTTTTAAATTATTCCAGAACAGTTTTGAATTGTTTATGTTTTCATTTATATATTTTTTAAAAAAAGCAGACTTTTCGTTTTTTAGAGCATTTGTTGCTTGGTTTTTAAGGTCTAGGTAGTATTTTTTGTGTGCTTCTAGTCCGGTTTTACGAGAGCGTTGTCTAGCTTCATCTCTCAGCCTAAACATAGTTTTTATTGTGTCAGTGATCCAGGGTGTTGGTTTCGCTTTGAACACTTTTTGTTTAATAGGGGCATGAGCATCAAACAGCTGTGTAATATGTAAATTGAAAAAATATATCATATCGTTCACACTTTGCAGTTCACAAATAGATCCCCAAGGTATCGCGTCTAGATCTTTCTCAAAATAATCAATTAATATGTCTTTAATTGGACGATATGTAACCAACCGACTAACAGGTTTATCTTTCTTAAAAACTAATTCGCATGTGATATACGAATGGTGGCCGAGTTCACTTATATGATCCACAGTAACATTCCGGTAGATAGCGTCTGTGCATATGACGTCAATAAGAGTAGCACTATCCCCCACGAAATGCGTGGCCGTTGACACGATTTGGTTCATATTTGTATAATTTAAAAATTCCAATAACATTTTTCTTTTAGAGCTCCTAATATCCAACATATTAACGTTAAAATCGCCTAAAAGTATAATGTTATCATAGGGGGCAAGGCCACAAATGCTTTCTGTAATTGCCTCCAAAAATGTATCTAGGTCTAACCAAGGTGGCCGGTAAGCTGTGCCCACTAGTAGCTTTTTAGTTTTTGTGGTTAGACTCAGCCACATTTGTTCCACCGTCGCATGCTGCGGGTGTGATCTAACCCGTACAGACATGCCCGATTTTATATAGAAACCGATGCCTCCCCCTCTTCCGTCGCGAACTGCAGCGGGGCGTGGAATATGACGTAGCTTGTATCCCGGAACCACTGGTGCTCGATCGTCCTGCCCCGGGCGAAGCCATGTCTCACAAACGGCCAAGACATCTGGTGAGTGATGACTCATAGCTATGAGAAACTCATCGTGATTTGTCGCCAAGGAACCCGCGTTATGTGATATGAATATTTTAATTAATGGTATGTGAAAAGGTTTACTGAATTCGTTTTTAAATTTTTGTTTGTTTAAAAAATTTAAGGTTTGAAAGAAATTGAAGACTGTCGAAAAGAGTTGAAGTTTGGAGATTGACCGAGCTGGTAGATTGGCAGCACGATATAAGATATATAAAGTGTTTCTAATACTGTATAAAAGTTTTCTGTGCTAAGTTTTAAGTGGGAGAGCCATGCCCCACAGAAAACCGGCCTCATAGCAACACTTTCATTGTGTTTCGCCGAGTGAGTGAGGTTACCGGAGGCCTTAACCCTTCCTTCTCCCCCTCCCCTTCTTCTCTCCCTTCCCTAACTCCCTCCTTAAAAAAGAGTCACAAGTGCTTTGCTGCCCGGCAACGCACTTGTGATATTCATATTAATTAAAATCCCTCGAATCCGAAAACCCGAAATATACCTACATCGTATATCTTTAATTAACAACATTTAATTTTCAAAGATTAAAGATAAGACCACCACAGCATCTTAGTAGCGCATTGTATTGTACATCACATTCAGGTTGTCTGAAAGATGACAGCCGGTGATAAGACGGCTCATTATAATTTTTAGTTGAAAAAATAGTGAATCTGTTTATCTGTTTATTTACATATATAATTATAGCATATTAATTAATTTATACCAAGAGTGACCTTTGTCTTAATCGTGTGGGTTTCCACACCCCACGGGTTATCACCTCACCGGGGCTAACGGTGAGGTGGTATGTCGGAATAGAATCGACTAAAACCACACGGTGTTCCGTCAAAAGTGAGTCTATTGCAAGGGACTCGGGTATACCCCAGGAAAGAAATCCCCGAAAACCCCGGCAGACTCTGGCCGCCTCTTAAACAGAAGGCAGCCCATAGCGTGTGGAGGGCCTGGCCCCCACCTCCGGTTTAGAGGCAGCTACACCCGCTACCCCCAGGTCAGTGCTCACGGAGGTCGGAGATCAATCTGCGCTCTCCAGTGCCTGGTGCCTTTTCTTCGGGACGGAAGAGTACTAGCCCCTCCTTTTCCACCGCCTCCTTCCTCACAAAATTAAGCCGCGGAATCCCATCCACTCTCACTGTGGACCACAGCCCGAACCTTCCACGCAGATGTTGGCTCCCCTATATACGACACAAGTACTTTGTGAAACAGCCGCGACCGGTCAGCAAATGCGTCAGCCGGTAGAGGAGGTTGCTATGATGCCTCTACAGCCAATCCTCCATGATGGGTCTTACCGCCACAATTGTGACTGCCCTGTACTCGGTATACCCAGTATGACATGATAAATTGTATAACCTGCAGATAAACATCGAATTCAAATAGCAGGATCTCAGTTTAAAAAAAATACCTTTTGTGTTTAAATTTTTTAAATATCTATGTTGTTAATTCATTTTCAAGGCAGGTATGTAATTTATTTTGCTGTATTAGTTATGTGTATCTTTTGTTAGCAATCCTAATAAAGAAATAAATTCCACTGAGGGTATCTAGACAACGCTAGTTTGAAATAAATTGGTTCATTCATTTCACTGTTTTAGAGACAGTCCAAATAGGTTGAATACAGAACCATCTTTAACGGAAAGAGGTCGAACTTATTACGATTTCTCTAATTCCAATGTAGGTAAGAGTACTTGGATGGACTGTCATGAGTGGGAATTTATGACTCCAGTGGCGTAGCATGCCAAGAAGGGGCCCTGTATGAAAATTATTGGTGGGCCCAAATGAAGGGTAAAGATTTCTCACAAAAGAAATAAAAATGCTTTAAATGGGAGAATACCGCAATAATCAATGTAGGATGTTGCCAACTTTTGAGGGCACGCTTAACCCGGGAAAAAAAGAGACTGCTTTTTTGACTTTTGTCATTTCTGAAGTGAAAACTCTGTAGGCACGTATGACAGTTTTTTTTAAATGTTTTTTTCCCGGGAAGCACGAGATTAAGTGACATTGTGGATAACATTTTTGCTTACAGACGTTAGGGGCCTCTGTAGCCCGGGGGCCCCGTATCATTGATACGGCTGATACGGCGGTAGCTACGCCCCTGGATGGCTGTCAAGATAAGTGTGATAAGATATCTGAAAAATGTATAGGTACATAGAAATAGTATTGTACGCTTAAATAGTGTTTTACACATAAGATGTTTTAGTGTCTGGGAGTTCAAAGCCAAGACCGTCAGGGATACGTCTACCTGTTATAATAAAAAAAAATTGCAGAAAGAGTCAAGCATGAAAACTCCTTAGTAGTATTAATTCAGTTATTATTTGTTAGTATTATTATCCGTGCTACACTACTGGTCAGTAGATTAGTAAGCCATGTTAGTCAAATAACCCCAATACGTAACTCACCGGAGGTCGTCTAAAAAGTCGTTCACGACCGATATCATTCTGTTTTTTGAGCTGGAAACACAAAAACACACAATAAGACAAACATTATAACTTCTTACTTCTCTTAAATTTTACAATCCTACAAAAGAATTGTAAATTAAAAAGTTTATGGTAGGTACGCATAGCGATTACATTAGGATTTTTATGCTACTCACGAAGCGTCGCGCTAAATGCCAAAGGTGCGTAAACGGGCAATATTTTTACTGCAATATGTGGCTACAATGCCGTCAACTGTTGTCCGGCCCTCAAAAAAGAAAATATAATACAGATTATGTCTGAAAAATATATATCCCGGCAGTTATAATTATATTTTTGTTATTTTTAAATTTCCTCTATTACGTGTAACCTTGTTCGCTTAGTTGATTTTTTCATTGTGCTTGCTGTGGTCTCCTGTACGTGAAGGAGTACACCAACTCAATACTCCTTGTTGTCAGTTATTATCATTAATTGTGTATATATTTTGTTGGAGATAATATATAAATAAATATGTCTGCACCAGTATGGCTCATTATGTTTCATCTTGTACACGGGCTATAAGTCAGTCAACAATGGCTTTATATCCTTTAGAAAAGAATGCACCTAGGTAGGCCTGCCATCACTTAAATTGCCGACGCCGGACAGGCGCTTCAAAAATCCCGGACACATGTGTTGAAATTGAGATTCTTTCCCGGATACTTAAAAAAACGCAGATTCCATTTTTTTTATTAAATTTCACAGCTTGTTCATCTAATAATTATAAGTTGCCCCTGGCACAGAGTGTCCGGGTTTTACCCAGACACTCTTTGAAAACCCCGCCCGGTCGCCCTCTAAACTAGGTCAAATCCGGGGAAACCCGGATGGCAGCCCTACACCTATGCCACTTAACGAAACAATCATATCTCAGTATTTTCGATTCCCATGCGATCGTCCGGTAACACATAAAAATGTGTGGTTACATGGCCGAGCCACATTCAAAATATTCTTTCTGTCTGGCTGTAATTGCTACCAAAAATTGTAATATATTGTAGTAAAAGTATATCCCGTTTAGACACACCCTAACACGATGAGATTCTGATCTTGGTAGGTGCCTCGGAATAGTGTGTAACTAGGGCTGCCACTTAAATTGCCCACGCCGGACAAAAATTATAAAAATCCCGCACACATGGGTGAAATCGAGATTTTTTTCCCGGACAGGTGTCCGTCAAAAACACCGATTTAGATAGATAGATAACACTTTATTTGTACACCATAGTTACAGTAGAAGTATCAAACATTCATGTGTGAAACCGATAATGTACAAAGGGCGGCCTTATTGCTAGATGCAATCACTTCCAGGCAACCTTACCTCATCTAACAATTATAATTATCTCTTGGCACAGAGTGTCCGGGTGTTACCCGGACCCTTTTTGAAAACCCCGTCCGGACACTCCCCGGACGCCCTCTAAACTAGGACAAATCCGGGGAAACCCGGTCAGATGGCAGCCCTATGTGTAACTCTCATTATGAAAGCTGGTGTCAGACTGACGCGCGTTTCTACTGGTAATAATTTATAACAAAACGTAATTAAACCGTAAACCATCGTACCGTTTGTGTATAATATTTAAATAATTGCTTAATTTAGAAAAAAAATAATGTTAATAAAGTTTTTGTACTTTTATACAATGCTTTTATCCTTATGTTACTATTAAAGTAAGCACTGGATATAAACTTGGAATAATAACAATAACTTAAAGTGGAAACAATGTTTGACAGCGATTTAATGCTGTAATCCCACTAATTTTATAAATGTGAAAGTTTAGATGGATGGATGGATGTTTGTTACTCTTTCACGCAAAAACCACTGAACCGATTGCGATGAAACTTGGTATGTAGATAGCTGGAGACCTTGATTAACGCACAGGCTACTTTTTATCCCACGGGATCGGGACGTACGCGGGTGAAATCGCGGGGCGCTGCTAGTATGTTAATAATTCTTAATGATAAAGATTTGTCCACATGCAATAATAACAGTTAGTCATAGTAGGCTAGAAGAAAGTATTTAAAGAACCGTGAAAAATTATATATTGCTTTTTCTTAAAGTCTCTAACTGCAAAATCGAATATCTTAAATACGATTCGATTCTCAAAATCTACCCGTTGTGTAAAATTCCGTTGCGCGACTCAGGATTTGCGGTTATTCCGAAAAGTTCAGTTAATAACAACTAGATGGTGCTAGTAATATTTATTGATTCATATTTAATAATCCATGAACTTGACACGCATGTGCGACACGAAGCCTTCCAACATCGTTACTAATCAACTTAGACATATAGAAGGCGAGGAATCAAGGCAACATTTGTCTCCAGAATTGAATTTTTATACGAATACATCTGCGTAGAATTTGTACTTCATAAATAATTCAATAAATGAATAAAGATAGATCAGTACTTTCTCAAGAATCAGAACAGTTCTCCGTTCGTGTACATCACTAAGTGTTAGCAGAAAATAATACCAGCGCTACTTCCCCGAGGTAGCATTAAGCTGAGCTAACGATCATTTTTGACCCATGCAAGGGTATTGTTTACATTTTTTTTTTTATGGTATAGGAGGCAAACGAGCAGACGGGTCACCTGATGGTAAATGACTACCGCCGCCCATGGGCACCTGTAACTCAAGAGTCACAAGTGCGTTGCCGTCCTTTAAGGTAATAGGGGAAGAGCGGGAAGACGGGAGAGGGGGAAGAGAGGGGGGGAGGGGAAGGATGGGAATAGGGGAAAGGGCAGGGTTAGGGCCTCCGGTAACCTCACTCACGCGGCGAAAAACCACTATTGTTTTAAACCCGTATACCTGTGTATGAGAGTAATTAAATCATTCCCAATTTACTTTGATTAGTGAAAGACGTAGATACATTCCTTATTTCTTACCACAATTATAGATACATCAGATATGACGAATTTTTTACATCCCTTGAGAAATAATTGGTTTCCCATACAAACTTTCATTCAATTATTCCCCCCTCATCAAGTTACATTTTCATAACAAAAATAGCCTTTTCCTTTTCCAAGGTTCCGTCTATTTACATTCATCAAAATTGTTACAGCGGTTTAGGCGTTAAAACGTAACCGACAGACGTTTATAATATGAATTTACCGAGTTAATAAATTTCAGTCACCACGACATTATTTGAAAAAATATATATTTATGTATATTTTTATATATTTTATTCCGACTGATACAAAACACGTGTTGTAGGTTCAGAAACACTTGAATAAATATCGTGAAGTTGGTAACTTTTTTGAAAAACTAAAATGTAGACTAGCTAACTTCAGGGTGTCGGTTTTTGTGACGGTGTGCGCGCGCATAGTAAAAATTTACTCTCATCATTTTCCCTAACACGCCAAAAGAAGTATCACTTCAAAAATAGAATAATTGAAATTGACATAAAAATTTTAATGTTGTTTAATTAGGGAAACTGTTTAGACTTCATAGTTAAATACTTTATTGCTAAAATTGAACCAAAACGCCTTCATACGCCTATGTTGAAGGTGTGTAAATCCTATGGGGTATTTTAACGATAATAAATATATTTTTTTGTTGAGAAATACAATAGAATCAATGGTTTTCCTTTGCGGTTCGACGATGGACACATCTAAACATGTTATATTTCCCGATTGAATGGTAAACATTGTAGTTTGTGCGAAATGGATTTCTGTTAACGAATTATAATCTATCTCTATATATATATAATATCTGGTGTACAATAAAGAGTGTTATTATTATTATCTTTATTCACTTAAATATACATATAAATTACATTTTTAAATCCATTCAGATTTTATTAAAAAATGTAAAAAATAGTGTCCCACCGGTATCGGATACAGGGACCAAGCTACCGGTGGGGGGCAAGGGTTCCAGAGACAGAAACCTCCTCACTATGCGTGTCGTATCGAGGAGGACTGCCTTCTGCATCAGGCTCTTAATCCAACTATTATAGTGTGCTGTATAAAATCCTTACATTTATATCGGATTAATATTTATAAAGTAAACATTTCTTTTAAAAAAAACCGACTTCAACAAAAAAAACTATTCCATAAAAGACTTATATATGGTTTTCTCATGGATGCCATTGTCAGAACTGGACCAAATGGGACCACACGGGAAGCACCAGCTTTCAAATAAAAAAAGAATCATCAAAATCGGTTCACCCAGTCGAAAGTTCTGAGGTAACAAACATAAAAAAAACATACAGTCGAATTGAGAACCTCCTTCTTTTTTGAAGTCGGTTAAAAATATACTTAATATTAGTTAATCTTATGTTTGTTTGTTTTTAATTACATCAAAATTTAAAGCAACAAAAATCCTAATCAATCTATGCTCAAGCTTGCGAGCAAGAAGGCGAAATTTTGTGAGAATGGATGTTTGTTTGTTACTCTTTCACCCAAAAACGGCTGAACGGATCTAGATGAAATTTGGCACAAAGATAAATTACATCAAACCGACGAAAAAAACTAAAAAGTAAAAAATAAATAATCCTTTTAAGTCTCGAGTATAGAGTTTATTTAGATAAACTATCAAATTATTAACTTATGAAACGTAAACAGGAACTATTCGTTCCTACAATTTTCGAGGGTTTCTCTCAATTTTATCAGGATCCCATCATCAGATCCTGACTTCCTTGACATGTGACCACCTCTGAGGTATACCCTATCTAACAAAAAAAGAATCATCGAAATCGGTTCATAAATAACGGAATGAGGGCTAAACAAACATAAAATATATATTTATACACGGTCGAATTGAGAACCTCCTTTTTTTTCGTCGGTTAAAAAGCGAAAGTAACTCTGTTGTCTTTAACGGCTAAACGGCTAAACCGATTTTGATTACAATTGGTATCGAGATATTTCGAACCATGGGGAAGGACATAGGCTACTTTTTATCGACATACCACGAGGGCAAAGCTTTGCTCGCTATTAGAAAGTGAGTTTGTTTATTCCGCTTCCACGCCTCAACTGCTCAACCGATCATAATGAAATTTTGCATACACGAGGGGTACAGAAAGGGTCATAGGATACCTTTCATCTAGAAGATACCTGAATTGTCAACATCTACAATAACTAGGGCTGCCATCTGTCCGGATTTCCCTGGATTTGTCGTAGTTTAGAGGGCGTCCGGGGAGCGTCCGGACGGGGTGTTTCGTCCGGGAAAATTATAATTGTTAGAAGACGCTGGTTAAATTAGTAATAAAATGTAAATGGACACTACATTTTTATATATTTTTTAGGGTGTCCGGGATCAGATAGGCAGGTCCGGGGCGGTGGCGTGACGCATTCTACACACGCAATTGTATGTAGGAGGGGGGGAAACATAACCACGTCATCGTGCAATCGGTGAAGTGGTACCCGTGAGGGTATTCAAACTTAAAAAAGGGTGTTCGAGATAACATCGCAATTTCACACATTTGTCCGGGGTTTTTGAAGTTTTTGAAGTTTTTGTCCGGCGTCGGTAATTTAAGTGGTGGCAGGCCTAACAATAGCGCAAGTGAAGCCATGTGCAAAACTTAGTTCTTTATACAACAGATTGAACATCAACCTGTCAAGGCCGTATTTAAAAAAGTTTGCGTGATTGTAAAATTTCTCTACAGCAAAAATAACAATAGGCAAAGAAACGAGCGAAAATCCCACATTACTCTCTTCACTATCTAAGACAAACAGTCAATAGATAGAGGCAGTGAGATAACGTCAGTTGATAAGAATCTCGTGAGAAATGAATAACTTCAGTGCCCTATTTACGTGTATGGTGAGTTAGCAGCATCCTCTTGTAGATGGCGCCATCACACACAATTTTTTTTAAGTTTTATTTTATTTATTTATTTAAATCTTCATGCACAATATGTACAAAAGCGGACTTAATGCCGACGGCATTCTCTACCAGTCAACCTCGGGGTGGTGGAGAAATCTTATAGTTTTCTTATGGGAGGGTTAACCGCTTCGTTACGTAACGCGTTACGGCACCGGTATGTCTTGCTTCCCTTTCTCTCACGTGTACGGCAGCGGTAGACAGGCTCCTCCTCTCTCACTCTAACCTATAGCGCTAGCCGTATTTCCAATTTTAATATTAAATAGTTCAACTTGGATTAGTTTAAGTTATCACTTCTGTCGGGCGTCCCGAGACGCACACGTATTTTTTTTATTTTTAGCACGTTCGAATCTTGCTCAGTAGGTACAAATCGTCGCAGTCGTAGAAAAACGGCGGATTTGATTTTTTAACGATATTTTTTTATATAAGTCTACTGAAAACATTATAATGTATCATAAAACAAAACATTTTTCAAAGCTCATACACACAATAACATTTTCAGATTTCATTAACAGAAACAGCCGTTTTCAAAATATTACGTAAAACATCATTTGAAAACGTTAAAGGGCTCTCCTGTAAAATTACTAAAAATCAAATCCGACGTTTTTCTACGACGACGACGAAATATTTATATGCATACATTTGTCTACTTGCATTGTTCTGGGTATGTTTACAAATAACCATAAATTTAAAACACCCCCGACTCGAAAATCCCTTAACGATTACAAAATGTCTTATGTCATTTTGGAAAAGAGATACTCTTACACTGCTGGACCAATATTACCCAAACATAGCTAAGAACCACTGCAAGGAAACTGGCTTTCAAGTGAAAAAAACCGCATCGAAATCGATCCATCCGTTTGAGAGCTACGATGCCACAAACAGACATACACACACACAGGGACATCGAATTATTCTTTATCAATAAAGTAATTGTAGGCAGTAGGAATAGTTGAATCAAAAACAATTTAAATAATTAAAGTATTTTAGGTACAGGAATCTGAAATGAGAGAGACTGTGCAGTAATGAGAGAGAGAAATAAGACAAACAATATTCTTAATTTTTTGAAAATATTTTCTAATTTCCTTTTTTTATAGGAGGGGGAGGGGGGGAGGGAGCGGTTGCGAAATGTCCGCTTTTTTCACTCGGACCATTTGGTAACCCTATTCATTTTGTTTGTATGTTTGGTGCCGACCCAACATTATTTAGGTATTTACATTATCGTAGGAGTTTAGTTAGGCTAACAAGTTTTTATTTATTGTATTTCAGTTCCTTTCTTTTTCTGTGATTAAATTTTTTGTTAAAAAGGTTTTAATTTTTTTGTGGTTAAAATAGAATAATTAATAGTAATTTATAAATATCGTACGTAGCTAACTTAATTAAATTAATTAACTGATATTATTACCTACTTTAACGATTCATTGTTTGAAATATTTAAACGACTATTAAGAAACAAGAATAAAGTTCTCATTAAGTTTAATGATTAAGGCCGAACTCGAGGTAGCTGCTGTAGATCGTTGAGGAGTTCCCTTGACTTGCTTCCGTCTCAGTCATCAGATCAACTACAGGTATCCGTCATGTTATAGTGTCATTAGAATTACATATGGGGGTTAAGTTTCATCAGAATCGGTTTACAGATAAAAACTCAGTGGTTGAACAATTATTCATCCCCTATTTTTCTACCCATTGGGTTGAATTTTTCCTTCAAATTCAAATGGGACCAACTTTCAAATATACACTATCCAATAAATAAAAAATCGAAATTTGTAATACGCTGTAAAAAGAAACGAGTCGGTAAAAAGGCTATACGGGTTGACTTGAGAAACCTCAGTTTTTTCGTCGAATAAAATAAAGCCTTTCTTTATTCGCGGTAAGCTAAGACAAAATAGCTTGCTTCTATTCTTAACTTTTTTTAAACACCTTAAACATGGCCGTCTCTAGTTACTAATTTACATAATCTTAGTACCTTCAGGTTCAATCCGACGTGACTTCTGCTGCCATACACAGATTCGTAAACCACCACACTCTCCACCCCACACAGGCCTAACTAACGATCGGTCGCCGAACGTATCCTGAGGGTCCCATGTGCATTTCGTTCATTACACTTCGTAATGAAGATCAAACCAGACGTTGTTCGATTTTTTATTTCGGTAACGAACATTTTGAAAATAGATGTAGGTAGGCCCTGGATAGTACTTTAAAATAACAACGGACTCTATTCTTCGGATGAGTCGAAATGATCGTGTTTTCGTTGTACTGTCCCTTAACGTCAACTATCGCGTCAACTTGAGAGAAAACTTGAGGTCTGTAACCGGATCCGTATTCGCGAATCCAGACACTAATAATCCGTTTTTCGTATCCGGATATACGTTTTTACGTTCCGGCACATCAGTACATAGTTTAAAAACAAGAGTGATGATTAATCAACTTCATTATTACAACGTTTCGATCGAATTGCACCCATCGTAGTCACAGGTCGACTGGTGAGAGCTCAGCAACGCCTCCTTAAGGTCCGAGTTTCGGAAACTACCAGGGTCAGGTAGTTGTCGAAACTAATTCACTATCAGAGATAGGTACTCTTCTGGAACCTTCTAATAGTATAATTTCTAGATACTATACAAATCAGTAGCCGCTAATATAACACAGAGAAACTAAGTTATTCTCCCCGTTAGTCTCATACATTTGGAGTTGAAGACATTCGCGTTAATTAAGTTAATTTATTGTATTACATTTACTTTAACTTTTAAAAGCTGAATATTATTGTTAAGAACGTTTCTGTCGGGGTCACTGATCTCTCAAAACTTTTTGTTTGCACAGCAGGTCGTACGTATATTGGCATTAAACGACCTTGCGATCACATCTGCGCTAACAAGTATCGAGTGAAAGTGTGCGACCAACTACATAACGTGTCTCGCGAACTGTGAGCGAGGGTTGTCACAATCGAAAAGATTTAATAAATATTTTGGGGTTCATTTTAATCTATTGAGACCAAACTAGGTACAGCTTGCTTATAAACTTCTGCGCTAGTAAAAACTGTTGCAAGAGTTAGCGTAGCGGTTAAAGATACTTACATAATTTTTTTCTCAATATTATTTTAGAGGGAACTTTAAAGCTTTTGATATTGAAATTATAAAAAAAAAATATTTTGCCCCCAAAAGTGACCCCCCCCCCACATTCAAAATTAATTTATTTACGTTGCACGTCTACTTTTGGCTCACAGGAATGGAATTGAATGGAAATGGAAGGAATGAGTGCCAAATTTCAACTTAATCCAGTAGATTCAGAGCAAATTGGCTGTAACAGACGGACTGACAGACGCAAAAGTGATCCTAATAAAGTTTCCGTTTTTTCCATCGGATGTATGGAACCTTGAAAACAAGCTGTTCAGCTGTTTTATACCTAATATACTTAATACGGAAGTATTTAACGAAAAAAAAACATTTAAACCACGACACCGTCCCTCGTAGACATTATTAATTATTACCTCGTTCCCCACATCAGTTACACTAAATGACTCATAAATATGTTAATTTTACATCAATAAACTGTCTGCGTGACAACCCTGAAAACCCGTACCGTTCGAAATACAAATGATATTAAATTAACGAATTGACAAATCATTTATAAAAATGTTCACGTGAAGGTGTAGAGGTGACTGCCTCCTTTAATATATACCTACTTTAAATAAGCATATCAGACTTTCGATTTCGTGTACTTCAAGTTGAGTTTTACCTTCTTAAGTATCTAGATAAAGTTGTCAACTCAAGAACGTATACTGCGATTACATCATATCCGCCAGCAAGGTCGTCTACTAAACGTTTGTACCGAGAATACCTTTAATGTCTATAATATGTTTGTATTTAGAAATATATAAGTACGTTTATCAGCAGTCTGATTACCATACAGGTTACAGTACAGGCTCTATAGATATTCAGACGGCCGTGTGTGAGGTGTCTCAAGTCAAAAAAAAAAAGACAAAAAAAGAATACGAATTGAGAACACAGGCGTCATTCTCAATTCAAATTTTAACCAATGTTCTTAATTCCCGCCAAAAGCCCGTCTTTGTACACTAGAATTTGTAAAAAAAATAGATACACTGGCACTCACGCCTGTATTCCCAAAGGCGTAGGCAGAGACGTATTAAACTCCCACATTTTGCTAACTAAATTGCCATCCATCTCACGTAATAGGAGGCAATCATATTCCCGTCGACCGGGTGTTTTGGGAATTAAAGATGGCAAAATTGGGAATGAATTGCAAGGGAAAAGAAGATAAGACGGGAAGGAAGGATATTGCTTACATAGATGGATTGGTTTAGACAAAAAAAAAACAAACTGCGTCAAGAGCTTCTAAGAATGTTTTTCCTAATCTTCTATACAACCCACGTAAAGAGAATTCTGTGTAGCCTTTTTAAGCAATTTTTGCGCACAAGGAATGTGCAATTTGAAATACTTACTTAGTGTATGGAGAAGTGCAGAAAAGTAAAATTTATAATCAACTAGCAACCCGCCCCGGCTTCGCACCAGTAGTAAAGCATGTATTGATTTTTTCGACATCTTCAACAATCATCGTCATATTTCACCCGTTTAACAAAAAACCTTAATGAATTATACACCTAAACCTTCCTCATTAATCACTCCGTTTATTGGTGAAAACCGTATGAAAATCCGTTCGGTGGTTATTGAGTTTATTGCGAACAGACAGACAAACGCGGCGGGGGCAACTTTGTTTTATAATATGTAGTGATGTAGTAATAAGTGTTATGAATTAAAAAAAAAACAGTCAGTCGTAGGACTGCACGTCAGAAGTGAAAACATAACTTCACAATGTATTTGCATATACACACACACATACACACATCTGTATATATATAATTAGGTTAAAAATAAAAGTAGGTAATAACATATCTAAATGTATACATACACTGGAAGTTCTGCGCTTCTGGCCGCTCATAAATGTTTGAATTTCGAATGTTATATTTTTTTAAATATAAGAAACTCGGCTCCGTCTTACGAATTTTAGATCAGGTCACGTGTCCTGACATCCCAAAAAGTGCACAACGCCGCTAAAGAAGTTTTCACTTCAAAAAAAAAGCTACAGGGCCTAGTATACAGACTGTATCTCACAATGGAACACTCCCTGTATATGTTGACCTGTTATGGTACCCAAAGTCTATACAAGACAGTGCAAGTCATAGTGGTCTTTGATATAAAACAAAACAATCAAAACTTCATGTATGAAGAGTCATGATGACCAGGCTATCTCTAGTCTTAATGATTATCGCATAGATAAGATTTATTGCAATCCAAACTAACAGCTGATAGTCGGCGTCATGATTAAAAGATAAACCATTCGTACCTGTGACAAAAACAAAATATAATAAGGACATCTTCCTTATTATAAACTAGCAGTTCCTGCGTGGCTTTACTCGCGTCTACATATTTATATATTTGCCTAAGTTACTCCTTATAACACCAGCTTGCAGATTGCCAGTGAAAGTCCCGTGGAAATCGGTCCACCCGTTCCGGAGATGAGCCAGAACGAACAGACAGACAGGAAACATTTTAAAAACTGATTTTTAGGCATAGGTATCGTGCAAATAACTGTATGAGCTTAAAAAAAACTATTATTTTGACATTACAAACAGACACTTCAATTTTATTTATTTGTATTGATTTTATGAAAAAATTATGAAAATTTTGTTATTATTTTTAAAATGTTATAAAAAAACATAAAAGAAGGGTCACTGCAACGTTTTTATTTAGGTTAATATCGGTTTTTACTAATACTTACTAATAACGAACTGAAATACTTTATTTACTGAAAACCGATCAAGTCCAATATTTTGTAAGTTTCGTTGCTTCTTAGAGAAAAAAAAACTGTCAGTCGAAGGACTGCACGTCAGAAGTGAAAACACATACACACAAATATACATATAAATCATATACACACATACACATCTTTACGTCATCATGACATATGTCATCTGAGCGTGAAAAATGATGAGAGTAAATTTTTCCGATGCGCGCGCGCAACGTCACAAAAAACCGACACCTTGAAGTTAGCTAGTCAACATTTAAGTTTTTCAAAAAAGTTACCAACTTCACGATATTTATTTGAGTGTTTCTGAACCTCCAACACGTGTTTTGTATCAGTCCGAATAAAATATATATAAATATATATGTTTTCAAATAATAAATCGTGGTGACTGATATTTATTTATTTATTGATTTAATGATAATTTACTGTGATTATAAGTGATAAAAATGGTTTTTACATATTACTTTGAGTACGTTTGTAGAATTTGAGGTTAGTTATTTTAGTTGAAGGTATGTATTATTTGCTTTGATAATGCGTTATAATAAAACTTTCAATGTATTAAACACCTTTTTTTCTAATATTAGTGTCGTTTTTTCTACAAACGTAGGATAACGCGAAGGATAACATTTTTAGAAAGATTTTTATCTTGTTACGCCAAAGAAGTCCAACTTCTTACCGTGCGTACATAAGTACACACACACTTTTTTTTTTATTTGCAACCACACGTTACCTGGGTAATTCATTTGCGTTAACTGATGAAATATAGGTATAGAAACTAACGTTCCTGTAGAAACCGCTAAAACCTATTCTTTCTTAAGGAAAACCAAATTTAAGTCAATGTAAAAGCGGATTATCACATGGATTTTACACGTATTCAAAATCAGTATTAACAAAAGTGACGTACATGTTACTACACTGTAAATTGACCAAGTGAACTTGTACAATATGTCGGAAAGTCTTCTTTTCCATAGCAAAACAGTAAAAAACACAAATGAAACTCGAGGCAGACGGAACACATAAATGAATACCGTTCTCTCTGAAGTAAAAGTAGTTTCAATATTTATTTACTATCTTGAGACTGCTGGCATGTCTTCGTATGCATGTATGTGTCATTGGCATTCGGACGCTCAGCGAATAGACGATTGAGTGTTAAGTAAATGTATGTTTGTAGCAACGTCAAGTTTCTCGTGGCAAGTAAAAATTTGATTTTTAGTTTGCAAATAAAAGGAGTCTTAAATTACTTACTGTAAGAGTGGAGAGAAAGAGACAGCCCTTCAAAGTTATAATATATGCTGATGTCATTTATACAAATAAATAAAATTTAAGTGTCTGTTTGTAATGTCATAATAATAGCTTTATAGTAAATACATCCGAATACACGGTACATATACCAAAAAATCTATTTTTAAATTTTTTTGTCTGTCTGTTCTGGCTAATCTCCGGAACGGGTGGACCGATTTCCACGGGATTTCACTGGCAGATAGCTGGTGTTATATTGAGTAACTTAGGCTACTTTTATTTTGGAAAAAGATTTAGGTTTCCGCGCAAAAAATATAAACGTGTACACGTGAAGCTACGCGGCGCACAGTTAGTGTATAATATAGGTGAAGAGATTGTTTCTTTGGTTGAAAGCGCCTGGAACTACCAGACTAAAGTCCAATTCTTGACAAAGGTTATAGGCTTATTTCACCTCAAGCTACGACCCTAAGGAGCGCACATGACCACACAACCACCACTAACACACTATTCCGCAAGCTTGCGAGTTGAGTTTTAAAAGAGATGTGCAACATGTGCATTCTTCTGTTTTTCCACCTACCTGGATGGAGTCTTAGTCCTTAGAAATTCTCGAGGTTTTAAAGAAGTAGAGCTGTATTAGACTAAATTTATTGCCTTTGGCCTTTTACTACCAGTCAACTATAATGGCGTAGAGATAAATAGAGATGGTGCATAAACCGTAACAGAAAATAAGGAATAACCTGACCGAACACTAGTACGGTCACGTACATCGCACGATGTAACCTCGTGTGTTTTGGTCAACTCTTCCTTGTTTAAAAATAAATAAGTAATGTACTACGTAAGTACTACACAATTGGAAAAAATATACATTATAATTATAAGGAAAACGCTTTCGATAAAGGCAAACACGATCTACTTTACTTGTATGGCTAAAAAGCTTTAGTTAATGTAGAAGATTAAATTAAAATGTAATGGTATGCCTTTGGGTCTAATTATTTCAGGTCCATACACTCCGACATCCAGCAGTTGATTCCCATAAGTTCAGGAAGAACTCAGGTATAGAATGACGTTTTGCCTCAAAGTTTTATCTATAGACACATAAGCCTTGGTAACTCACTTCTAGTATAGTCAAGGGAATATTCTTTTTTGAAGCGAAAACTTCTTTAGGCACTTTGGGCACTTTTGGGATGGTGGAAAGCACTGAACTCGCATGACCTTCACGCTCAGATACATAATTATATACAGATTTGTGTGTGTGAATGTCAGTTTCAGTCAGTCAGTCAGAAGTTTTCACTTCTGACAAGCAGTCCTACGACTGACAGTTTTTTGTTTTATTTTTCTTACTAGCGTTTTTGATTATTAATATCAATAAATTAAGAGTTTCCAATCCGTAGTTGGACGTGGATTAGGCCTACTGGGGACACCACTAGAAGAAAACGCATCTTGTACTGAAAAAGTGGTGTGGCCAGTACGATTTATGAGAAACATGAACATAGTAACTTTTAGAGTAAAATTACCTCAAAAATCCTTACGAAAAACAGTAATACTATATTTTTTTACGCAATATTCTAAGCTAAAAATTTGATAACCACTATTTTTTCGATAACAGTAACTTTGGTCACGAGTAACTTTTTTAGCGGCACACGCATCGATGGGATTTTGTTTGGAACCACAAAAAAAGTGCATGCAAAAATCCAGTTTTACCCTAATTTTGCCGAAGTAATGTGTCTTTATTCTCCATACTGCTAGGGCCAAAAAGCATTAATTAAAATGGAATATAAAATTAAAATCTACTGGAATATCTAGTATAATCTCCGCTCTACCAGCACTCCGACATCCAAAAACAGTCAGTCGTAGGACTGCACGTCAGAAGTGAAAACATAACTTCACAATGTATTTGCATATACACACACACACATACACACATCTGTATATATATAATTAGGTTAAAAATAAAAGTAGGTAATAACATATCTAAATGTATACATACACTGGAAGTTCTGCGCTCCTGGCCGCTCATAAATGTTTGAATTTCGAATGTTATATTTTTTTAAATATAAGAAACTCGGCTCCGTCTTACGAATTTTAGATCAGGTCACGTGTCCTGACATCCCAAAAAGTGCACAACGCCGCTAAAGAAGTTTTCACTTCAAAAAAAGCTACAGGGCCTAGTATACAGGCTGTATCTCACAATGGAACACTCCCTGTATATGTTGACCTGTTATGGTACCCAAAGTCTATACAAGACAGTGCAAGTCATAGTGGTCTTTGATATAAAACAAAACAATCAAAACTTCATGTATGAAGAGTCATGATGACCAGGCTATCTCTAGTCTTAATGATTGTCGCATAGATAAGATTTATTGCAATCCAAACTAACAGCTGATAGTCGGCGTCATGATTAAAAGATAAACCATTCGTACCTGTGACAAAAACAAAATATAATAAGGACATCTTCCTTATTATAAACTAGCAGTTCCTGCGTGGCTTTACTCGCGTCTACATATTTATATATTTGCCTAAGTTACTCCTTATAACACCAGCTTGCAGATTGCCAGTGAAAGTCCCGTGGAAATCGGTCCACCCGTTCCGGAGATGAGCCAGAACGAACAGACAGACAGGAAAAATTTTAAAAACTGATTTTTAGGCATAGGTATCGTGAAAATAACTGTATGAGCTTAAAAAAAACTATTATTTTGACATTACAAACAGACACTTCAATTTTATTTATTTGTATTGATTTTATGAAAAAATTATGAAAATTTTGTTATTATTTTTAAAATGTTATAAAAAAACATAAAAGAAGGGTCACTGCAACGTTTTTATTTAGGTTAATATCGATTTTTACTAATACTTACTAATAACGAACTGAAATACTTTATTTACTGAAAACCGATCAAGTCCAATATTTTGTAAGTTTCATTGTTTCTTAGAGAAAAAAAAACTGTCAGTCGAAGGACTGCACGTCAGAAGTGAAAACACATACACACAAATATACATATAAATCATATACACACATACACATCTTTACGTCATCATGACATATGTCATCTGAGCGTGAAAAATGATGAGAGTAAATTTTTCCGATGCGCGCGCGCAACTTCACAAAAAACCGACACCCTGAAGTTAGCTAGTCAACATTTTAGTTTTTCAAAAAAGTTACCAACTTCACGATATTTATTTGAGTGTTTCTGAACCTCCAACACGTGTTTTGTATCAGTCCGAATAAAATATATATAAATATATATGTTTTCAAATAATAAATCGTGGTGACTGATATTTATTTATTTATTGATTTAATGATAATTTACTGTGATTATAAGTGATAAAAATGGTTTTTACATATTACTTTGAGTACGTTTGTAGAATTTGAGGTTAGTTATTTTAGTTGAAGGTATGTATTATTTGCTTTGATAATGCGTTATAATAAAACTTTCAATGTATTAAACACCTTTTTTTCTAATATTAGTGTCGTTTTTTCTACAAACGTAGGATAACGCGAAGGATAACATTTTTAGAAAGATTTTTATCTTGTTACGCCAAAGAAGTCCAACTTCTTACCGTGCGTACATAAGTACACACACTTTTTTTATTTGCAACCACACGTTACCTGGGTAATTCATTTGCGTTAACTGATGAAATATAGGTATAGAAACTAACGTTCCCGTAGACACCGCTAAAACCTATTCTTTCTTAAGGAAAACCAAATTTAAGTCAAAGTAAAAGCGGATTATCACATGGATTTCACACGTATTCAAAATCAGTATTAACAAAAGTGACGTACATGTTGTTACTACACTGTAAATTGACCAAGTGAACTTGTACAATATGTCGGAAAGTCTTCTTTTCCATAGCAAAACAGTAAAAAACACAAATGAAACTCGAGACAGACGGAACACATAAATGAATACCGTTCTCTCTGAAGTAAAAGTAGTTTTAATATTTATTTACTATCTTGAGACTGCTGGCATGTCTTCGTATGCATGTATGTGTCATTGGCATTCGGACGCTCAGCGAATAGACGATTGAGTGTTAAGCAAATGTATGTTTGTAGCAACGTCAAGTTTCTCGTGGCAAGTAAAAATTTGATTTTTAGTTTGCAAATAAAAGGAGTCTTGAATTACTTACTGTAAGAGTGGAGAGAAAGAGACAGCCCTACAAAGTTATAATATATGCTGATGTCATTTATACAAATAAATAAAATTTAAGTGTCTGTTTGTAATGTCATAATAATAGCTTTATAGTAAATACATCCGAATACACGGTACATATACCAAAAAATCTATTTCAAAATTTTTTGTCTGTCTGTTCTGGCTAATCTCCGGAACGGGTGGACCGATTTCCACGGGATTTCACTGGCAGATACTGGTGTTATATCGAGTAACTTAGGCTACTTTTATTTTGGAAAAAGATTTAGGTTTCCGCGCAAGAAATATAAACGTGTACACGTGAAGCTACGCGGCGCACAGATAGTGTATAATATAGGTGAAGAGATTGTTTCTTTGGTTGAAAGCGCCTGGAACTACCAGACTATAGTCCAATTCTTGACAAAGGTTATAGGCTATTTCACCTCAAGCTACGACCCTAAGGAGCGCACATGACCACACAACCACCACTAACACACTATTCCGCAAGCTTGCGAGTTGAGTTTTAAAAGAGATGTGCAACATGTGCATTCTTCTGTTTTTCCACCTACCTAGATGGAGTCTTAGTTCTTAGAAATTCTCGAGGTTTTAAAGAAGTAGAGCTGTATGAGACTAAATTTAATGCCTTTGGTCTTTTACTACCAGTCAACTATAATGGCGTAGAGATAAATAGAGATGGTGCATAAACCGTAACAGAAAATAAGGAATAACCTGACCGAACAGTAGTACGGTCACGAACATCGCACGATGTAACCTCGTGTGTTTTGGTCAACTCTTCCTTGTTTAAAAATAAATATGTAATGTACTACGTACGTACTACACTATTGGAAAAAATATGCATTATAATTATAAGGAAAACGCTTTTGATAAAGGCAAACACGATCTACTTTACTTGTATGGCTAAAAAGCTTTAGTTAATGTAGAAGATTAAATTAAAATGTAATGGTATGCCTTTGGGCCCAATTGTTTCAGGTCCATACACTCCGACATCCAGCAGTTGATTCCCATAAGTTCAGGAAGAACTCAGGTATAGAATGACGTTTTGCCTCAAAGTTTTATCTATAGACACATAAGCCTTGGTAGCTCACTTCTGATATGGTCAAGGGAATATTCTTTTTTGAAGCGAAAACTTCTTTAGGCACATTGGGCACTTTTGGGATGGTGAAAAGCACTGAACTCGCATGACCTTCACGCTCAGATACATAATTATATACAGATTTGTGTGTGTGAATGTAGTCAGTCAGTCAGAAGTTTTCACTTCTGACAAGCAGTCCTACGACTGACAGTTTTTTGTTTTATTTTTCTTACTAGCGTTTTTGATTATTAATATCAATAAATTAAGAGTTTCCAATCCGTAGTTGGACGTGGATTAGGCCTACTGGGGACACCACTAGAAGAAAACGCATCTTGTACTGAAAAAGTGGTGTGGCTAGTACGTTTTATGAGAAACATGAACATAGTAACTTTTAGAGTAAAATTACCTCAAAAATCCTTACGAAAAACAGTAATACTATCGCAATATTCTAAGCTAAAAATGTGATAACCACTATTTTTTCGATAACAGTGACTTTGGTCGCGAGTAACTTTTTTAGCGGCACACGCATCGATGGGATTTTGTTTGGAACCACAAAAAAAGTGCATGCAAAAATCCAGTTTTACCCTAATTTTGCCGAAGTAATGTGTCTTTATTCTCCATACTGCTAGGGCCAAAAAGCATTAATTAAAATGGAATATAAAATTAAAATCTACTGGAATACTCTAGTATAATCTCCGCTCTACCAGCACTCCGACATCCATTATACGACATACAAGTTCAGGAAGATCTCCAGCATAGTATGAAGTTTCGCTTTAAAGTTTAATCGGTTTAATCTTTAGACATAAGGCATGGTAGCTGTACAGAATTAGCTAATGAATAAATAAATGAATGATTCATAATGCATCCTCGCAACGGCCGTTTTGTTTAATGACTCATTTATTTGTAAAGCTATGGGAAACGATGTCATGTGGTTTCGAAAGGGTGAATGAATGGGTGCTAAAATGGTATAACATCAAAGCCATATGTCGCCTGAAGGGTGATTGTTCAAATTCTTGGAATATGAGACTTATTCATGTGTGGATTTTATCGCAAAGAATGCAAAACGAAATAAAATCGTTAATATACTTTGACTTGTGACTCATCAAACAGTTAAAAATGACTTCATTTTTTACAAAAAAGAAAATTGTAAGCAATTAATCCTGCTTTACATACAAACTACGTTAATTTACTGTCTTTTAAATCAGTTTCTCATTATTAAACGTCAAAACGAATGAAATGACAACTTGTGACGTCATAATTTGCTATCGTCAAATCATTTACTTTTAATGTTTGGGTTTACATTAAAAAACATAATAATAAGCTTGGAAATAATAACTATTTAGAAGACCGAACATGGCACTTAGCTAGTTCGGAGAAAAGTTAAATCGTCTTTGAACCTGCAACGAATTTAATCAAGCAATTCAAAGTATAGGAGTTCGAAATGTAATAAATCCGCTGCCTAAATAATCAATGAAACATAAAAATATGTAGAATACCTATAGAAAAATTATGGGCCGTAATAATATAAAGGTACCTGGGTAGGGCATGTTGTCGCATGCCGAATGACTTTAGGCCAAACGCGCAACTAATGGGATTCCACATCACGGCAAGCGATAAGGAGATATTGGGAAGATTTGGACTCCTTCCTAAAAGGTTGGTCATGAATCGCTATAGATAGAAAAGTAGAAAGAGTAGGTAGAAGAGGACCCTTCGTCGGATAGCTGGGAACCATCATAATACAATACTAGTGTAGATATACCATTGTCTTTTCTACGGAGAAGAGCAGAGAATACGCGCCCAAATAATCTGTACCATCACTACGCCATCCATAAATATAATAATGAATCGCTATTTCCCTTGGTCATGGCATCACGCGTTAACGGCTGGACCGATTTCGCTAATTCTTTTGTTTTGTGTTTGTTATTATCAGGAGAAGGAGTTATGAAAGAAAAATTAAGAAAGTTGAGCGGAAAATAAGAAAATGTAAGAAAACTTAACGAGCATATTAACTTTTCTAATGTAACCTTAGCGCTTTTGACATAACTGTCAGTAGTTTGATAGTTGGTGCGATTGACAGAATACGCGCTGCAAATTATACCAATTCGAATTTAATCAATATTCATAGTTAAGACAGGACAACGTATGTCGGGTCACTTGGTGCTGCTAGACATGGATGTGAAACCTTAATTATTGTGTATTTCCTATTTAGAATTAGAAATATAAACAGTCGTGTAAAAGAAACTTGGTGAGAGTCAATAAAAAAAATTAATTAAAAATAAAATAATAATGTTTATTACCGAGAAATAATCATTTATCAAGTAGTAACAAATGGAAAAAAGATTATAAGTGACTTGCAAAGTAATTAAAAGTAATTACTGTACGAACTTTTATTTTTTATTAACACACCAAGCAGTATTTTTCAATAGGAGATAATTTGGCTCTGTTCTATTTGGATCTATTAATTATTTAGTCAATACATTTTTGATCATCATCAGTTCAGCCATAGAATGTCTACTGCTGGGCATAAACCTTCCCCGACTCGACTAGAGCTAGGAGAGGCTGGTCATCTGTCATACAGGTCCTACCTAGTACGGATACCAGTCTCTCACACAGATTACAATCTCTTGAAATTGGTTTATAACTTTGTTATTAGTAATTAACGATGTAACATTTTCTGTGTGAGAGAAGAAATAAAAATTATTATTAACTAAGAAGACCGGTTCAAAGCAGTCTGCATTAACCGTCAAGCTGCGATGTTTATAAAGTCAATGCATTGCTTTTCGCCGCGTGAGTGAGGTTACTGGAGGCCCTAACCCTTCCCTCTCCCCTATTCCCGTCCTTCCCCTCTCCCCTCCCCCCCTCCTCTTCTACTCCCACCTTAGAGCGGCAACGCACGTCGTCTGTAGACTTGATGATAGACATCCTACTGTGACCTTTCCACTCTGTTATTTCTATTCTAGAAGTTTTCGGTTAAATACAATAACACACTCTTGCCCTCAAATAATTACTATCCTCATATTTTTTTTGTAAAACGAAAAATACCAGCATGTACTTGGAATGTGGAACGATTGGTGGAAGTTCTATGTTGGCCCAATCGAAGTCGGCGAGTCCTGTCGCAATGAACTATTTTGCGTCTAAATACTGAATAGAGGCGGGGTTTTGGCTTAGGCACTCACTCTCTGGCGACGGGCAAGCTTACGACTGAACAATGGGCTTAGCACTTAAGATTCCCTGGTGGAATCGTTAGTTATCTAACGGGATTGCCTCTCGTACGTAACTGGCGATTAAAAAAAACATAGTTAATAGACATAAGGAGCAACCACATTTAGAATCCCACTAATATTATAAATGTGACAGTTTGGATGGATGGATGGACGGAAGGATGTTTATTACTCTTTCACGCAAAAACCACTACCACTAAACCGATTGCGATGAAACTTGGTATGTAGATAGCTAAAGGCCTGGATTAACGCATAGGGTACTTTTTATCCCGATATTCCCACGGGATCAGGACTTACGCGGGTGAAACCGCGGGGCGCTGCTAGTGATCAATATATTTATATCTGTGGATAATACAATTCATTTGTCGCATGGGAATCCAACACTCAACACCTGATGCGAAAGCACTATGCCATCCATGGAATCGAAATAGAAAAATTTCTAAAAAAATTCTAAGCAGTTCCAAACGGCGAGTCGACTCGAACAGACGAAAACCACTCAGGGTTCCGCCACATGGTCTTATTGCATGGGCCTCAGGGGTACCGTCGAAAGGAAAGGAAATAAGCTCCTCTAAAAGCAATTTGTATTTAATTTCATGTGCAGAACTCGTTATCCATTATCTTGTCATTTAATTGTTTTAATTTATATTCTTCGTGTCAATAGAATTTATTACGATGCATTGACCGTTTTATCGTTGGAGAGCTTGTGCGAGTTGCAATCGAGAGAAATAAAGTTATGAAAGTTAATGTCATAGTAGAAAGTATCATGTATTATTGAAAGTATCATAAACGAGTATTATTATGTATTATGTCTATGCTAAGGATGAATGCGACATTCTGGTAAAATTGTCTTGATGGATTTCCACCGTGTACAAAAATGTATATCTACTAGACCCGTATTATGAACATTTACAATGTGAACAAAAAGAATTGTACATAGATCTACTGATATGTGTTGGTATGGTTGAAATCAATTTATAGATCTTTTTTCTGCAGAATGGAAGCTACAAAGTCAACTATTAGAAACTGTCGAAAAATCGCTTTTTTTTGTGCAAAATAAAAAAATTACAATTGCACTACAAGGCTATAATATACTACTACTATATCATGCAGACAGTGCAGATAATACTTAAAAGCGAAGGATTGAAGCTTCATTTTCCTCCCAAAAAATAATCCGTAAAAACTTTGTTGTTCTAAACACCCAAACAACCTAATTGCCCCAAAAGGGGGAAACAAGGTTCACAACTGTCTTTTTTCCCAGCGTTTCTATAAATTTATAAAAAGATTGCTTGAAAATTTTTAATATAACTAATATTATATATGCGAATGTGAGTTCGTTTGTTTCTTACGCTTTTACACCCAAACTACTTAACCGACTATGGTGAAATTTTGCATACTGGTCAGGGGTACAGAAAAGAATACACATAGGCTTCCTTTCATCAAAAAAAAACTGTTCACGAGGGTTACAAAGCCGTTCGTATAAACTAGTGTCAATATATTTTTAGATATGCACGATATTGCTCATTATCGACTGACACAGGATGCACAGCGTGTGAGTTTGAGCTACGCGAAAAGCTTACAAAAACCCTGTTTATACTTATCACAATACAAAAGTCAGTTCATCATAAAAATGCGAGATTAGGGATTTATAGTCATTAGTTTCATTTGGCGCTACGCAATGTACGCGGTATTCTTTTTGTGCGGTACGGTGAATGACCTTAAACTCTCGGCGCCGTCGAAGCAGCAGATTGATTGTTTAATTGATTACATTGCAGTTTTTGGCTCTTCTGTTTCCTCATTGTGATATCACTTTTAACAAGAAAAAATAAAAATTATAATTTTGTTTTATGAATTATCCGGCAGAAAATTCCAATGATTTTCGACTCGGAATAATGGTCTGAATACACTATATCAGGATGCGGTACGGTGGCTCTTACACTCCGTATAATAGTTGCTAGCCAAGCAATTATAAACATGAAAGCTAGGAAAGCAAAGATAATAGACGAACTAAAAATATACATTACTAAAATCATTCTCAGTAGTGTTTTCTTAACTTATCGGAATGTCTCTTCTCGTAAACATTGTAATTAAGAGCAACTGATAGAGTGGCCCTGAGTTTTAATGCCTGATTCATTTCTCAGATGCGCTCCGTTGCTACGTACATTGTCAACCTTGTAGTATATGTGAAAGTATGTAAAAGCACCAGCCTTGATATTTATAAATGTTTTATCGTTACCTCATTAACTTCAGAAATAAATTATCTAAATTGTGTAAAGTGGATTTGATTTCATTTAGTTCTCTTTATCATAACGATGTGATGGTGATATGTTCGTAGAAAGACCCTGACGGATATATTTTAGCACCCCATGTCACAGCAGTCAACTTCAACTATTGTCTTTCTTCATTTTTTTACAGCCTGTCATCCTTCACAAGCCAAGAGGAAGCGAACGCAAACTGCAACATACCAACTATTTCGACCTTATAGATTTTAACCAACTTCTAATTGTCGTATCTAAATGAAACGTTGTATGTATATGTAGTTTGGGTGACAATACTATAATTTCATCTTGGAGCTGACCTGACGATGGAGCCATGATAGTGCAACGCTTCAGTGGCTACTAGTAAACTGCTCAAATTTGGGCTCATATGATTCCTTTTGACGAGTCCAACGGATTGGGCTTAATAATGATGGTCTGAAGATGGAGCCAGAAGGTGGATAGTAGAACTCTTTTTACTTTTTAATTCTATTCACCATTAAAGCTCGTTTTTTTTTGTATATTGAACTACTAGCAGCGCCCCGCGATTTCACCCGCATACGTCCCGATCCCGTGGGAATATCGGGATAAAAAGTACCCTATGCGTTAATCCAGGTCCCCAGCTATCTACATACTAAGTTTCATCGCAATCGGTTCAGTAGCTTTTGCGTGAAAGAGTAACAAACATCCATCCATCCATCTAAACTTTCACATTTATAATATTAGTGGGATGATAATGAAGAAGAAAAAATTAAGTGCTAATGAAGTCTCCACTACTTCCCTATTAGTTTGTTATACGTGAAGGGTTCAGATTAAAAACAAAATGTTCCTGAGAATGACTTAAGGCCAAAGCAATACGTAGTGGCAGGAGGGACAGGTAGCTTTGACCCTAACTTGTATTTCGAGCGCCCTTATCAGTGGATGCTTAGCCGGCCTCCAAGTGGATGGTGTAGAGAAATTGCGTCCAAGATTTGTCAGGGTTTAGCTCTTCCTTTACGTCCGATAAGTAATTGTGTTTAAGATAATTGTGTGGCTTTGCCATAGCCACAAGTCGCAAAAGTACCCAAGACGCAATCCAAGGTATCCACACGAAAAAAACTTATGTAAAAAGATGTTTTAAGTAAAAAATTCATTGAAAATACAATAAATTTAAAGCATTGTATTATGTTTTTTTTTAGTAGTTTAAAAAGTTGAATTTAATTCATTTCACAATTTCTCCAGTTTCAATAAAAAAATGTTGGGACTGATTTTTTACAACGCTAAGTGCAGACGCAAATTAAGCAGAGCTTCTACTGTGGATTCTAACAAGGATATACATACATACTTACCTTTTTGTAAATACATACATTACTATACATCGAACGCCCGGACCAATGTAAATACACATATTCATGCATATAAATATGTTCACAGAGCGGGAATCGAACCCGCTACCTCTGACGTTGCAATTGAATGCACCACTACCGCACCACATACGGCTTATTTGATATAAGACTTTTTTTATCTTGTGGAAACCCGGACGGGTCATTACCTCACCGGGGCTAGCAGTGCAGTGGTATGTCGTTATCGATTGTACTTAGGTCTAGACAGGCTTATAAACAGTGGCATACGTATAATGATACTACCTTACACATATTGTTGAATTTATAAGTACGTCATAATTTATCATACAATCGCTTTGAGCTCTTCCTCCGATTGTTATTCAAAAGGTCCTGTATCTCATTGTGTTCGTTTAATGTTACTACTAGTCGGTTTCGCGACTCAGTTTGAATTAAATAGTACCTAACAGGTACTAGTAAGTGAATAATTAGAGTTTAGTAAAAGAAAAGCAGCGGTTATTCGTCGAAACGGTTTCTTACACCATCAGGCGTACCCCAAGGCTCCCATCTAGGCCCGTTGGTTTTCAATATATTAATAAACGACGTGGCGTCTTGTTTTATACACTAAAATATATATTTATACGCGGATGATCTAAAAACTATAAAACGAATAGAATGCAATCAGGATCCATATAAACTTCAAGAATACTTGACCGTTTTTCCCAGGACAATAACTTACTTAATGCTGACAAATGCAATCACGTACATTTCTCTAGGAAAAAAGGATCGTAATTACAAAATAAATGACCAAATTATTTACGAAAAAGAAGTACTTCGTGATGTAGGTGTTTATATTGACAATAAGCTTCGGTTTAATATTCACGTTGATAAAATTTCCACTAAAGGGTTTAAGATGTTGGGTTTCATTCTGTGTAACAGTAAGAATTTTAAACGCGCCCCAACCAATGCAATCTTTAACTCGATAGTCAGGTCAGGCTTAGAATATTGCAGCATAGTTTGGACTCCATTCTACGAAATACATAAACGTCGTTTAGAATCAGTGCAGAAAATATTTCTTTGGCACTTGTCACTGCAATATCTTCAGAAAATTGCCTACCTACAGCTCTCTCTTGAAACATTTCAACCTTATGAGTCTAGAAAATCCGTATGATCTTAGATCATCTGTTCCTATACAGAATAATAAACACTTACATTGGTTAACCGCGTTTACTCAGTCAGATAAATATAAATGTTTGTTACAAACTTGCTCGTATGTCTAGATATCAGTTGCTTTGCGCTAAGGGCTTCAAAACCAATCTGGGTCATTTTTCCACCATTAACAAAATGGTTGAATTTAGTCGCCTCCCACGCTCTCCCAGTGTAGATATTGATATGTCTGACTCTTTCCATAAAGTCAAGCCTGTCTTACATAGGACATTATCACAAAAGTGAAAAAAGAATATTGTAGCTTCTTTGGATTTTTCACTTACACAAAGATTTAGAAAAAAATTGTATTCTTTTTTCTTTCTTTTTTAATTGGCACAACGTCGAACAACATGTTAATATATGTGTGTTTATGTATAATTTATGCTATTAAGTAAAACCACAAAAACCATCGCATTTATCAGTAAGTTTTTATTTCTATTTGTATGTTGGGTGGATTTAATAACATTGTAGCTGCATTTATGTAACAATCTATCTTGATAAGCAAAATCTATTTTGTAACTGTATTTCCTACTTCTATATTTAATGCTTGAAAATTAAGGCTACACTATTAAATGAAAAGTATGATAACTTTAACCTGTATTTTGGTGTATGCTTTGTTGGTTGTCATTAAATAAATAAATATAACTTAACTATCTAACCCCGAACCCCAGCTCGTAACATTATGTATTAAGACTTGTCCCACATTCTTATTACTAGGACTTCTGTCCATCTATACTAATATAATAAAGCTGAAAAGTTTTTTGTTTGATAGCTTGTTTGTTTGTTTAAACGCGGTAATCTCTAGAACTATCAGTCAGATTTGAATAATTCTTTTTGTATCGGATAGAGTATTCATTGAGGAAGGTTGTAGGCTATAAAACATCAAGCTACGACATTTAGGAGCGGAGAAGTGGCCATAAACGCCGGCGAAACTGTAGGGACCGACTAGTCAGGATTCAAGCCTGATATGCAACGAGTCCCAGGAAAAGTTGAACTGTCTTGCAATGAAGTAATTTGCAGAATTCGGAAATGAATAACTTCAGTTCCTACCTTAGCTAAGGGATTGTTCATTAATCATGTGAGGCTCGAAAGGGGGGGGGAAAAATCACGAAATATCACAAGAGGGAGGGGGGGTGTAGTGAGATATCACGTGTATTTATTTTTTCGTAAAATCATAATATTCTGATTTTTTTTATGTATTTGGAAAAATAAAAATACACGTAATATTGGCTAAGGTTAGGGGTTAGTTTAAATTCTCACGACGTATCACCAGGGAGGAGGGGAGGTTAAAAAGTTGCTAAAAAATATCACGTGATTAATGGACGGCCCCTAAGCTGGAGACAAGGAAAAAAAATCAGTATTTAAACAACCTATGAAAAAGAGTATACGCTTTAGTTGTTTCCAATAATTTGTATGGCGGAAATGCTTAAACACGCGGAAACTCAGTATCCTACTCCTTAACACAAAATTCGATTTTTTTTATGGGATAGGCGGCAAAGACAGACGGATCACCTGATGGTAAATGACTAACACCGTCCATGGAGCACTCAAGAGTCACAAGTGCGTTGCGGGCCTTTAAGGTGGGAGTAGGGGAAGGGAGGAGAGGTTAGGGCCTCCTGTAACCCACACTCACTAGGCGAAACACAACAAAGCATTGCATACGCCGGTTTTCTGTGAGGCCGTGGTATCACTCCATGGCTCTCCAACGATCAAAATAATACTATTAGCCCACGAAATACCTGTAAACTATATGTATAGCATAATATTTCGATGAAGTTTCGACTCCCAGAGGATATGATGCCATTCATTTTTATATAATTACAAGTTTCAACTTGATTCATTCTAAAATCAACGATGTTTTACGTATCCGGTGATTGACCGCAGAATATCAATAAATCTATGAATCATTGAACTTGAATCAACGAGGAATCGCTTTAAAGTCGTGTGTAATATTCGCATATGAATCTATGAGTAATCGTAGATATGGTTTTGTCACTAAATGCAATATATTTCCACTGTTATCACTGGTACATTCTTATTTATTAACCCCCCGACGAAAAAAGATCGGTGTTATAAGTTTCACGTGTCTATGCGTCTGCGTGTCTGTCTGTGGCATCGTAGCACCCAATTAGATTCATTCATTGAGGAAGATTATAAGCTATGTAACATCACGCTAAGACGCTTAGGAGCGGAGCTGTGGCAATAAACGCAGGTGGAAGGAGGACGGCTACTTTAGGTATAATGGAGATGGGGAGGGGTCCGGATGTCTAAATAAAAACTGTCCCCTGATCCCTCTTATTTTAGGCGCAGTACGGTACACCGTGTTGTTCTAGTCGGTTCGATTCCCACACACCACCAAACGAAAACCCCGGTAGGGTGACGGCCCGAGGGGGTTTCCAAACGCACAAAAAAAATGGTATAATGGAGATAACATGTAGTAGAACGGAATCCTAAAAAAAGGAAGTTTTACTTCCTTTTTTTAGGATTCCGTTCCTCAAAAAGAAAAAAGGAACCCTTATAGGATCACTTTGTTGTCCGTCTGTCTGTCTGTTAAGAACCTTTTCCTCAGGAACTCCGTGGACTGGCCTGTTGGCCTAGTGGTTAGTGACCCTGACTGCCATGCTATGGGTGTTCTTTGTGTCCGTTCTTTGTATGTTTGTAAGGTCCCCCGCGACACAGGAGTAATTCCTAATGCGGGAGTTGTTTTAAAAAAAAAAAAAAAATTTGGAATTAACATCAAATACTTATGCTTGTTGTTTGCTTACGGAACCCTCGGTGCGCGAGTCAGACTCTTGCGAGTCGTTGTCCGGTTTTTTTTTTAAATTATGCAGTGACCCTTGAGGCACTCCCTTTCTATCAAGAAATAGTCATTGAGATCGACCTACACAACTGGTAAAGAATAATCGTAGATCATACTTAACTAGTATGCATTAAATATTTAAAATACTAGCACACGTGTTCCCTTCGTCTTATAATCCCGGGTTCTTTAAGCGGGGCGTGAAAAAACATCTCTCGAGGCCGTCAAGCTGAGGGTGACCATTATAGTATCATCTATAATAGTGGTCCTCAGTCTTTGGACCTCACTCTAGCTTTCCATCAGGCGGTTTGAGGTCATTCTGACGTGCAACAAAAAAAAAAAAAAAAATACCCCCGACTCAAAAATCCCTTCAAAGATTACAAAAGAGCAGGATGATCTGGGAATGGCTAAAAAGATTTCCTGGATTTATTTCTAAGAACACTCCAACAAGTCACCATTCAAAAAAAAAAATTAAATCAATATCGGTCTAGCCACAAACAGACACACAGATACACATACTAAACTTATAAAACTCCTCCTTTTGTGTCAGGGATAAAAAATATTTGTAAAGACAAAAAGAGAACCTCCTTTCTAGAAGTGGTTTTAATTCAAAATCTTCAATACGTCATATCGTGTGACACACATACACACAAAGTAGTCATATCGCCAAGTCTATTGTTAGCTAAGAATAACACATTCTATTCACTGTCGGTCAAATATTCCTCCGATCTTTGTCCAGACTATTTGTTGTGATATGATAATAATGGCCTACACTCGTATGCTCATGCAGTGTTATGAGCACGTGATTTCTAAACATTAAATTGTGTTTTGTTTTGGCTCACTGGCAGTTTGCTCCCATGAAAGGTAATTTTTTTTAGAAGGGAAGCCGCTACACTTGTAACGGTAGATGGTAAAAGGAAACCTTTGAGCATCATCATAATCTACCTGCCTTATTCCCAACTAGTACCAACAGTTATACCACGGCCTCAAAGAAAACCGGCCGTGAAGCAATGCTTGCATTGCATTTCGCCGCGTGAGTGAGGTTACCGGAGGCTCTAACCCTTCCCTCTCCCTTATTCCCGTCCTTCCCCTCTTCCCCCCTCCCCCTCTTCTCCTACTCCCACCTTAAAGGGTGGCAACGCACTTGTGACTCTCGAGTTGGAGGTGCCCATGGGCGGCGGTAGTCATTTACCATTAGGTGACCCGTCTGCTTGTTTGCCCCTATACATTAAAAAAAAAAAAGGTAGCGTCCCTCGGTTTCACCCGCGTAAGTCCCGATCCCGTGGGAATATCGGGATAAAAAGTAGCCTTTATGTTAATCCAGGTCTCCAGCTATCTACATACCAAGTTTCATCGCAATCGGTTCAGTAGTTTTGGCGTGAAAGAGTAACAAACATCCATCCATACATACTCACAAACTTTCACATTTATAATATTAGTAGGATTTTACTTGGGGTCGGCGCAATGTGTATGTTGTGGCTGGTTTCTCTTATGGCCGCCTGTCTGACGCCAACCCTCGCCAACACCATTTTCAGACGGGTCAAAAAGGAGGTAAATTGGGGTACTGAAAACGGATAGAGCAAAGGAACTAGGGTAAGGGTTACCGCAAGCGAGACTTGTAGTTCTTTGGCCGTGGTCACAGGCTGACTGCCCAGGAGGTCAGCCTGTGACCATATTTTTTAAGAATTATTTTTGAAGTGAAAACTTTTTTAGCGGCGTTGTGCACTTTTTGGGATGGGTAAAAAATGTTAAACTCGCGTCAGGACACGTGACTTGATCGAAAATTCGTAAGACGGAGCCGAGTTTCTTATATTTAAAAAAACATAACATTCGAAATTCAAACATTTATGAGCGGCCCGGAGCGCAGAACTTCCAGTGCACCCTATGTCTACATTTAGATATGTTATTACCTACTTTTTATTTTTAACCTAATTATATATATACAGATGTGTGTGTGTGTGTGCACGTGTGTGTGTATGTATATGCAAATACATTGTGAAGTTATGTTTTCACTTCTGACGTGCAGTCCTACGACTGACTGTTTTTTTTTAGATTTGCAATATAGTATGCTGTAAGAAAATGTTGATACAATCCACATTTTATAACATTATATTATTTATCTGGTTAATTTTAAATTACATACACTATTAAAGTGGTAGATTAGGTACCTATTAAATTACTTCCTACATTTTAAAATTGTTTTAAATGTATTTTACAAAGCAAAAAAACAAACTGCGTCATTATCAAACACTTTGGAGTCGATCCCCTCCACGATAGCTCATATAAATACAACTCAAGTAGAATTAATTTATTTAAAAACTTTCTGAAATTGTAATAATATTACGTGCGTAACAAAAGGGAGACAGTGGGCAGCCCTATTGTGTTCTTTCAGAGGGGTAGGCAATATTTCAAGGACTGTGACCGAAGTGAGGTCCCGGCCCAAGCCCAAGTCCTTGACGCAAAACAGCCCAAGGTCATACCCTCGTATGAGGTGAAGGTCAATATTTAAAAGTTCAAGTAAAATTATTTTCTTTTATTCATGATCATAACGGGCACGACGATATTCACTATTATATTGTACGAATCACATTAAAAGCAAATGAGTAAGCCGACTGCACGGATAGCACAGTGGTTTAAGTTGTCACCACGCCAATTGCAAAGGCGGTTTCGGACCCCACATGTAACAAATTATTTGCGTGATTCGCAAATAATTTTTTGAAGTATGGATGTATACTTTTATTGCCGATACTGGCGCTTAAACTTTGAGAATGTATTCCAGCCTTTTTGGTGAAATGACAGCTGACAAATATGAAAAGAGTATTTATTCAGTCTTGAAATTTAAAAATGGAACGCTACTCGATTTAAAAACGCGTAGAAATTGATATCTATATACCTAATTAAAAATGAATCGCCAAATGTGTTGCTAATCGTAATCCTAGAGAACGACTCGACCAATTCGGCTAATATTTTTTTCATATTTTCGTTAAGGCACAAGGAAGGTTCTTACGGAGAGAAAAAACATAAAAATTGCGAGGAAAATAGTAAAAATAACACTTCTTTTCCTATACAAACGACACATGCATACAAACACATGTCCCCAGCTATCAAACATTTGACGTCAATCAATAACTTTTGACAGAACGAAGTCTGTCGAGGTAGCTAGTTTATTATAAAATCAATGTTTTGTTCGAATTATCCTCCGTGCGCAGGTTACAATTTGCGGCCTTCGTGACTGCCCTACAGAGTCCAACGTAATAGCTGTCATCGTTTAATCCATAATATGTGTATATGATAGTAAAACACAAATTATGCATTAAAAGAGCGTGGACCCGTGTACATACATTGTACATACTCGTGTGTATGTAAATGTGGTTTTAATAGGCTAGTCACTTCAAATACTGTGCGGGCAACATTTTAATTGAATGAGACGTTCGAGTGCTTAATTATCAAGCGTGGTGACGCCATCATGACTGTCGAAATCATACGGCTTTTCTCAAACTGTGAAGTAATTAGCAGTATCCTACTAATATTATAAACGTGAAAGTTTGTGAGGATGTATGGACTTATGTGTGTATGGATGTTTTTTAGTCTTTCACGCAAAAACTACTGAACCGATTGCGATGAAAGTTGGTATGTAGATAGCTGGAGACTTGGATTAACATATAGGCTACTTTTTATCCCGATATTCCCCCGGGATCCGGACTTACGCGGGTGAAACCGCGGGGCGCTGCTAGTAACTTTATATGGAAAAAATATCAATTGGTGCAACATTAAGGGAACGTACGTGACCTGTTTCGAGGGTGGAGGGGGGTCTTCAAAATATCACGCTTGGTCACAGGGGCGAGAGGGGGGGGGGCTTAGGTTTTCTTCACGTAGCCAAATCTCTAGAGAAATCTCGTGCATTTTCAAGCGTTTAGCGCTTTTTAAACTCACAGATGGCAACAAGCAAGCGTTTAGCGCTTTTTAAGTTTCTGTCGGCAAAAAAATATTTAAAAACCAATTATTGAAAACTGGAGGGGGAGGTTGGTCTTGGATACTACGGGTGGTCACCGAGGTGGGGAGGGGTATAAAAAATTGTAAAAATGGGTCACGTAGTATGGGAACGTACCCTAACCTATGTTTATTTATGTTAGTATGTGTTAACAAACTCACTTCTAGTTATTTTACTATCCGACTGGCCTGTTGGTCTAGTGGTTAGTGACCCTGAATGCTAAGCCTCGATTCCCACCCAGGACAAATAATTGTGTGATGAGCACGATAATTTGTTCTGTGTCTGGGTGTAATTTATCTTTAATATGTATGTATTTAGAAATATATAAGTATGTTTATCAGCAGTCTGGTTACCATAGTACAGGCTCTGCCTAGTTTGGGATCAGACGGCCGTGTGTGAGATGTGTGGAGTTATTATTTCTATTATTGTCCCTTGGGAACGATTTCCTCTTTGCATCGATGCAAAATTTCATGATCGGTTTAGTAGTTACAGCGTGAAAGCGTAACAAACAAACAAACACATTCACATGTATAATATTAGTTAGCATAAGGCCCGTCCTAAAATCATAAAATACTTTGTAATGTAACACACAGTGCATTAAGTTAAATCCCTTTCATTTGGAAATGTAACTTTAAGGTAGACTCAAGGACTGCGGCATGCGTAGGCGCACAAGGTATCGCATATACTATGCATATCAGGTGTCAATGTCCATGTTGTTATTACTTGTTAATACTTTGACCGTATTTACTTGAAATCTAGAGATCGTTACATATTTGTTTTATAAATATTTCTGAACACATATTTTACTTTCACACTAATATTTTTTGTTTATTTGTTTCATAGAAAATGGCCAGATTTTGAAGTTATACTTCTTTTGGCGCGTTATGCAAAAATGATGAGAGTAAATGTGTACGATGCGCGCGCACACCGTCACGAAAAACCGACACCCTGAAGTTAGCTAGTCAACATTTTAGTTTTTCAAAAAATTTACCAACTTCACGATAGTGATAAAAATGGTTTTTACATATTACTTCGAGTACGTTTGTAGAATTTGAGGTTAGTTAACGGTATGTATTATTTGTGAGAATTTATTGTGATTATAAGTGATAAAAATGGTTTTTACATATTACTTTGAGTACGTTTGTAGAATTTGAGGTTAGTTGACGGTATGTATTATTTATTATGATATTTTAATAAAGTTTATTTAACTAGATAAAAGTATAACTTCTTACGTGCGTACATAAGTACACACACACCTTTTTTTTTTCTTTGTTTTTCTTTTAAGTTTCGTGATTTAGCAGCCAGTATCAGTAGTACCATATACCTAGATTTGATAAAAGATTAACATACCTAATTCGAAATTTGAAATTAATCTCATTCTGAAAGATCTAATTCCTTCCGCTGGCTGGTGATAGCCCAATATTCTATTTTTTTTCTTGTTACAATTAATTTAAATATAGAACGCAGTACGTGTAAGTATCTATATATTAATACGTGAAGCGAAAACTTTGGATTCCTTTTTACGAAAATTGGGCGGACGGAGGAGTATGAAATTTCGCACACTTATAGTTTATACAGAGAAGAAGTGACGAATGCTAAAATTTTTGAACAATATTTGCTACAAAATTTAAAAAAATGCAAAAATGGGTACATATAGCTATGAGTGTCCAATATATATTTTGACCTGTCATGGTACAAAAGTCTATACAATGACAGGTCAAGTAATATTGGCCTATGAAATAAACCATGGTCGAAATTCGACCACCACGCGATCTCTAGTTTAAATTATTGTTTAGATTACAATTTAATAGTATTTTCTGATAACATAATTTATGAAGTGAGAAGCAAAATAAAAACACAGTACGCAAAACAATGAAGTCGTAAATATGTTTTATGTTTGTTTGTGAGCTAATTTACTAAGAATGAATTAAAAATTTCCGAGCCTAAATAGTACTAGTTTTAATAAAATGAAAAAGCAAACTGCATTATTAAGCTCATGCTTAAAGAAGACGAAAGACGAAGACGCAAAGTAACAAGAGACGAAAAGAAGAAGACGGAAATAAACAAGAGTCGAATCAAGAATCGTTTAATTATTCGAATTTAGAATCATTAGCTTCAGACGGAGTTTATATTTTATAGCAAGAGATCCGGCAGCTTAAATTTGCAGCTATATATGTTTTTGATATAAAACCAAATTTTCATGAATGATGTCATTTGAAAGAAACTGATGTAGGGAATAGAAAAATAAATGGTTGCCAGCTCTCAGTCAACCGCAATCTATGGGTTGCCATGTGTAAACAGGTATCTTATTGTTGATTTATTTATACTTACTACCTGTTTTTCAAGTAAAATATATATTATTTTTAAGCTTTTTTTTTCTCTACACTATTACATGGTTGCCAGGTAAAATAATGTATTTGAATATGTTTATCCGTATTCTAGAAGGTACAATTCGAGTTATGCTTCCATGGTCTAGATTACTCTAGATAACAGTCCCCAGAACATTGTAATTGTACTAGAGATTGCATGGTGGTCGAATTTCGACCAAAACTCAATGAAGTTTTGAATGTTTTATTTTTTATCAATGACCAGTATAACGTGCACTGTCATGGTATAGCTTTAATTACCAAGACGGGTCAACATATATACAGGACGCGTGTAGCTTTTTTGTAATCGTTTATACGTCACTTAAATAGACAAAAATATATGATCGATTTTTGACGTGATAACGTCTTATAAATCGATGAAAGCCGGCTGCACGCACGAAAAAGTATGACTCATTGTCACGTTCAGCGGAACAAGCGATAGAGGCACGATCGGCCTAAGCGTTCGGCTTGTGACGCATCTATCTCTCTTCCACTGTTTCCTTATGACGTTATCACGTAAAATTATCGTCCGTAAACCGATTTTACAGATAACCAATTTTTTTCATGAATTTTTGTACTTAAATAAATTGAATATTTTAACAATATCTGTTTTGCTCATCCTACCTAATTGGTTTGAATTGACAGCTATGACGTCACAATATGGCGCAAAGTCATTCCTATTCTTATTTGAATCGCATAATACAATCTGGGAGTGGTCAGACTTATTAACTTACCAAATCTCATATATTATAGGTAGGTAAGATGAGCACTAAAAAGCAAACCCTACAGTAAAAATAGATGGGGTTACCCATATAGCAATATACGTCATGGTCAATGACTGGCCTGTTGGTCTAGTGGTTAGTAACCCTGACCGCTATGCTTATAGGTCGTGGGTTCGATTCCCACCTGAGTCTGGGTGTTCTTT
The DNA here is from genome assembly GCA_963859945.1 of Euplagia quadripunctaria. Classification (NCBI taxonomy): domain Eukaryota; kingdom Metazoa; phylum Arthropoda; class Insecta; order Lepidoptera; family Erebidae; genus Euplagia; species Euplagia quadripunctaria. The sequence goes on along the minus strand of OY982588.1, from coordinate 2,841,655 downwards.
GTGTCCGTTGTTTCTATGTTTGTAAAGTCCCCCGCGACACAGGAGTAATTCCTAATGCGGGAGTTGTCTTTAAAAAAAAAAAATGTGGTAAATGACCGTCTAGTCAAATAATTACCTTTTACGTTTTTAATACTGCTTTAAATTTTTGCTTAAAATACTGGTACTATTATGTATTCTGTGATGAAACCTCAAAACGCAGCCGTTTTACGTAAGTTTGGAACTTAAAACACATATCGTAAAAAAATCTATATATGAATTTAAAAAAAATCCAAATTTCACGTTCCTCTGTTCGCGTAATTTTCTTAAAAATGCGTACAAAGAATTCTGTTCACGTATATATAAGCAACGAATTAATAACCTCCTTTTTTCGTCGGTTAATAATAAGGTCACCGTTTAAGAAATGGACTGTATAGCCAACCGTAAAGAATATTGAGATAAAAACATGTTTAACGATACAACCACTCAAAAGGACTTTGACTATTTAGATAAGACTAATCACTTTCGATAGTATCATGGGTAAGAATGTTTAGCTTAAGGTATCACAGACTCGATAAAAAAAAACAGTCAGTCGTAGGACTGCACGTCAGAAGTGAAAACATAACTTCACAATGTATTTGCATATACATACACACACATCTGTATATATATAATTAGGTTAAAATAAAGTAGTGAACAAATCTAAATGTATACATAGGGTACACTGGAAGTTCTGCGCTCCTGGCCGCTCATAAATGTTTGAATTTCGAATGATATATTTTTTTAATTGTAAGAAACTCGGCTCCGTCTTACGAATTTTCGATCAAGTCAAGTGTCCTGACGCGAGTTTAACATTTTTTATCCATCCCAAAAAGTGCACAACGCCGCTAAAGAAGTTTCCACTGCAAAAAACTTCAGTGAACAAATAGGCGTTTGCGATTATAATTTTCTAGGAAAATACAAGCACTATGGAGGTAAACAAGCACACGGTGTAGGTTTAAGAGAGATTTTCTTTTTGGGTTTTGAGCTAGTAAGGAATTGTCAACCCACTCGTGTTTTAACCCAAAAAGAGAACAAAACTTCATTGTTGAACTACTTGGCTGCTGCTACCCTTGGGCAAACACATTCTAACAAATTTAATTGAAGTTCTTTCAGCAGAGCCTCACTTTCAATATTATTCACAATCCATCAACAAAAACATTTTCAAATATATTACAAACAAAACAGTTAGGCGAGTCAGTTTTTTTTCATCAAATATGCAAATTTTGCTGAAGGAAAGTGACCAGATCTAATTCTTAGAGTTTTATATTACCATAGATGTTTGATCAGTTCAGCAGTCAAAAAGTTCAGTTTAAGCACAGTTGAGCTATCAGACGATTCACGCCCGCGCTAACGGTGTGACGTTTCTGGTGCAGCCGAAAAATGCTAAAACTATGCTTTAGAAATACAAAGAAGGCATGTAAGGTACTTTCGATAAGAATAATATTTTTATCATAGCTTTTAGTATGATAATGGCACTGTAACAAATGTTAATTTAAAAAGTTAGTTATTTTTGAAATACATACGTAGCTTGCGCAAAAGCAATTGTACCAGAATATCTGTTGATCTACGGCAGCAGACCGGTTGGAGTAGTGGAGGCTGGAGCTCTCTAAGATGTGGTTGAGTTCCGTGATTACCGACTTATATATTCTACTGGTCGTGCTTGGTCAGCTAAAACTGAAAAGATTCTTTCGTATAATAACCACCTTGAACGCCTACATGGCACTTGCACAGTTTGCAGAGTTTATGTAGACTTGAATCCTTGAGTTTATTTCGGCGTTACTTCGCAACGCTAGTAATACGAAACGCCGGTAACATCTACCTACCTTTAAAGAACAAGTCGACGTTTAAACTATCTGATAAAATCTATTTGCGAATATTAATTTATCATTTGTCACAAATTGAACTTGTGGAAACCCCCACAGGTCATCACTTCACCGGCGCTAACGGTAAAGTGCTATGTCGGAATCGAACTGACTAAAACCACACGGTGTTCCACATTGTAGGGGACCCGGGTATACCCTAGGAAGGAAGCCTCCGGGAACCGTCACAAATTGCCCTATATATATGTATGTTTCTCCATAGATCGAATCCATCCAGGGATGGCGAAAGTCGTTGACCTTTTACAATAAAATATTTTTTATACCATGTCGGTGGCAAACAAACATACGGCCCGCCCGATGGTAAGCGGTTACCATAGCCTATAGACGCTTACAATTCCAGAGGACTCGCATGCTCGCTTCCGACCCTTTAAAAACCTATACGCTCTTTTATTTCTTTCTTTATTTGTAAGTTAATTCTGGAGTTCTTTTTTTTATGGTATATGAGGCAAACGAGCAGACGGGTCACCTGATGGTAAATGACTACCGCCGCCCATGGACACCTGCAACTCAAGAGTCACAAGAGCGTTGCCGGGGAGTTGCGGAAGGGGGGAAGAGGGGGAGAGGGAAGGGTTACGGCCTCCGGTAACCTTACTCACTCGGCGAAAAGGAATGCAATCATTGCTTCACTGCCGGTTTTCTGTGAGGCCTTGGTATCACTCCGGTCGAGCCGGCCCATACGTGCCGAAGCATGGCTCTCCCACGATAAAAGTTCCTACTAAAATCGTATTTCGAAAAGTAGTGTCCATTGATATACGGATGAGAACTGCATATTTCGTCGTGGTTGTGTCACTCAAGAGTCATTGAGTTGAATTGACATCAAGCCTTACCTTTTTGTTTTCGGCTGGATTATAATAGATTAAAAAGTTTATAGAGAACTATGGTTTAAATGAACTACTATTAATTTACTAACCAAGTAACTGTATTCCGTAAGTTCTTGGTTGGATTGCTAACAAGATCACCGTGGACGAGATGGAACTTTCGGTCTTCGTCGAGGTTTACCGCAAGTGGATGTTCTCTTCAAAATACATTACCGAGCAGTAACGCGATGGTTTTGCTATGTACATTGTTCTACATATCTTTGAACTGGCTGACTATTCACCAGATTACACTGGCTGTGGTCAAACACTCCAGACTCCATGGAATTACCATGTATCAGTCGATTACTGTATTTAGGCTTGTCATGGGGACGAAATATTGTATACGTCGTGGCCAGATCTTAAAATTGATCAGTTGATGATGCGTCAAATGTTGGCCAGGTCAATGAATCAGCGTCTGACGATATGAACAGCTAAACACACGACTACTTTATGAAATGGTTTAACATTAGTGATCATAATCGTAATATAATTATATTATCCACAGTTAGAGACGCTGATATTGTTTTAACACGCTGTTGTTGATGCATTATGGCGACGGACAATTATTCTGTTTTAAATACGAATAATAATAATGTACAAATAGAAGATGAAGTGCCGTGAAATATCGTAACGAGACCCTACATTAATGATAGGCCCAAACTTATATTGTAGGGGGCAAACGAGCAGACGTGTCACCTGATGGTAAGTGACTACCGTCGCCCATGGACACCTGTAACCCAACAGTCACAAGTGCGTTGCCGGCCTTTGAGATGGGAGTACGCTCTTTTCTTGAAGGTTTGAAGGCCGTATCGGTCCGGAATACCGCAGACGACAATTTGTTCCAGAGATTGGTTTAAATGTTGACGTTTAAACGATACGGTTAGTTTTAGCTGGATGTATCATGAAATACGACCATTTCATGAAATGGTAGGTTAAAAATAAACATCATGAACTGGTCAATTATAAGATCTGGCCATCACACATACCTATACAAATATTTTTTTTTTATGGTATTTGGGGCAAACGAGCAGACGGGTCACCTGATGGTAAATGACTACCGCCACCCATGGGCACATGCAACTCAAGAGTCACAAGTCCGTTGCCGCGCTTTAAGGTGAGAGTAGGCGAAGAGGGGAGAGAGGGAAAGGGCGGGAATAGGGGAGAGGGGTGGGAGAGGAGAGGGAAGGGTTAAGGCCTCAAGTAACCTCACTCACGCGGCGAAAAGCAATGCAATCATTGCTTCACTGCCGGTTTTCTGTCAGGCTGTGGTATCACTCCGGTCGAACCGGCCCATACGTGCCGAAGCATGGCTCTCCAACGAATGTATGTACTACAAAAAAATTCAAAACCGGAAGAAAATTTCATTTCATATTAAAGCCCGTACTGGTCTAGCGGTTAGTAATCCTGACTGCTGAGCCAGAGGTCGTGGGTTCAATTCCCACCCAGGACAAATAATTGTGTGGTGAGCACGATTATTTGTTCTGTGTCTGGGTGTAATTTATCTTCAATATGTATGTATTTAGAAATATATAAGTATGTTTATCAGCAGTCTGGTTACCATAGTACAGGCTCGGCCTAATTTCGTATCAGACGGCCGTGTGTGTGATGTCTCAAGTTGTTATTATTACTTATGATAATTACTGATAATTCACTTAATTAGCTGATGACTAAGTTTTTTTTTTAATTTCTTCAACGCACAGGCAGCTTATTTACAGTTTTATAACGAGTACAGAAGATGTAAGTTTCACGACTGGTGATCTTGACGCCAACTGCACATAAGTATTTTATTATGTATGTATATATTTACATGTATATTTTTATTCACGGTCACGGTAACAGTTAACTTCAGTTACTTGAGTCACCAGTGAGAATTTACCGCGTAATTGAGAATATTATACAACTAGGTTTCTACAGACGAATAATCAACATGTAATTAAGGTATTTTTGTTTTAATTAAGGTTGCATTTTAAGCGTTTTTCCTTCCATTTAAAAATAAAGATCACACCTAAATGAGTATTTTATACGATTAGGAAAAATAGTTATTGGACTATCATATTTCATACTAGCTACGCCCCGCGGTTACAAGTCCCGATGCAGTGAGAATATCGGGATAAAAAGTAGCCTATGTGTTAATCCAGGTCTCCAGCTATCTATATACCAAGTTTCATCGCAATCGGGTCGGTAGTTTTTGCGTGAAAGAGCAACAAACATCCGTACATCCTCATAAACTTTCACGTTTATAATACTAGCTGCGCCCTGCGGTTTCAGCCGTGTAAGTCCCGATGCAGTGAGAATATCGGTATAAAAAGTAGCCTATGTGTTAATCCAAGTGTCCAGCTATCTACATATTAAGTTTCATCGCAATCGGGTCGGTAGTTTTTGCGTGAAAGAGCAACAAACATCCATACATCCTCACAAACTTTCAAGTTTATAATATTAGTAGGATTTTATTTTGCCTAAGACAGAAAATCAACAATGAAATCATTGATTACGTACTAAATTTGAAGTTATTTGCAATAATACTGATATTGCTAGTATTTTTGCCATAGTTATTAATGTTTTAGTAGGAAAAGTGACAGTATTTGAGCATTGCGAGTCGAGATGTTTTTTTATGCGTAATTCAATGTAAATAAATATTCACCCATGTAGGGAGCCAGCTATATAGATTTACCGTTCGTTTTTAATCAAAAAAACGTGACAAAAATATTAACCAACTTCAACGAAAAACCTTCCTAAAAATATGTAGAATATGTTCGTGAAACCATCATGGAAATTGGTCTACATTTTAGGCAAATCGTATACGGATCGATCCTACAATATATAAATTTTCTTAACATATATTTTTCGTAAACATCTAGATCCTGATATGTTTAATAAAGATTGAGTTTGTTTTTTGGTTCAACGTGTTAATCTCTGAAACTACCAGTCGTAGAAGTAGCTACTTATGTGCAGGCTAATATTAATCTGGAATATACAAGCGTGTTTTAAGAATGAGTATTTTGACAAGATTAGTGTCCGTTTTCTATAATAAACCACAGTTTAATGAACGCTAGACATGCCATTTATAAAGAAGAATGTAATAAAATAGAGTACAATGTATGTATAATGTAGTTCGTTTGTTTCTAACGCTAGGCCTGTCCCGGTACCCACTATTCTAGGAATAGGCACGTATAGAAACGGCTTCTTATCCGAAAGTCATCAAATTCGAACGCCATCAAGTACATGATCGACAGATGTGTAACTCCACGTCCCGTGCAAGTATTCAGATTGCAGCTTTTACCTATATATAATATGCATTCAGATGACAAAAAGTCAAAATAAAGTCTAGTAAAAACACGTTATGTGGGCAACAGGGTCTACAGATTATATAAAGGCAGTTCTTTCGTGGGAGGCAAGTGATCGCAAATGAGACAGGATTACAATATGGGCTCCCATCCAATTAGATTCTAGTAAGAATAATAAGATGACGCCATGCATAAGAAACACATGCTTTAGTTTGCATCACACAGGTAAATGAACTTTTTTTTGCCAAGATACTTTGAATATTAAATTTATACACTTTGGTAGTTTCTTAGAAGTTTTGGTGACATAAGTACTTACATGAACACTTTAACTATAAATTTCACAACGTATATTATGTACAAAATATTAATCAATAGATAATCATTTTTAATTATAAATTCAAGTTTATTTCTACCCTCTTTTACAAAACGTCCTGTGTATAATGACTCTTCGTTTTCAATTAAACCTGACGTGTTTGCTTTGCCGAAAAAAATTACTGAGAAATATTTTTAAGAAACGACCGGATTAAAAAACTAAGAGAAATAAATAATACGAAATTATAATCTCAATGATGTCCGATGGAACATTAACTGATATAACGCGATTGGCTATGCGCCTCAAATAAAAGTTTATAAAACAAAAGCATCCAAGTAAAACCTGTTTGCAAAATCTCATGATTTCGCGCGGATGCGGCCGGTGCGGCGCACAACTTTTTTTTAATACATTTTTGCACTCAACACACGAGAAATACACTCACAGGAAAAGAAATTCATTAAAATAATGATTAGTGCAATAACACTCACCTGTAATTAAAACTGGCACGAAATTAATACGTAATTTAATTCAGAATTCTCTTTCGAAATGCAATCACCGGCGCACACTCGTGACTAGCGGACATTAACACCGGCGGTACTGCCAACATGACAGGAGAGTCGCCGTTAAGTTGGTGCTTATTGATACCATTAAGAAAATTACTTATTTCTACTACAAACTGGTAGCTCCACGCAAAGAATAAACAAACACTAAGTTTCTACCGTTGCCAAATACACCGTTGTTGTTCTACCCATGGTTCTATCTATTCTAATTTTTCGACAGTGATAGAAATTTATATTATTTTTTATTACATATGTTTACATTTCCTGTTAACATCTTATCATGTTAAACTATTTGTAATTTCACTATGTAGTCTTTTTATTTCTATGCTTGACAAAACCATAGAGGTATTTTAAAACCTCTGTCCTCTATTATGGACGAAACACGTATGACAGGTGTCATGGAAATTACGTCAAGGCTCGTATTTTTTGCGTTCTAATGTATTATTTTGTGTCCTCCGTATACCTACTTGACATTGGCAAAATTGTGGTAACTCCACAAAGCCACAATCCAAAAGTTGAAGTTGAAGTATTATTTTGTGGGAAAGAAATGAAAGTATGGCACTTTAATAGACAAAATATTTTCCAGGCATCATAATAACTTTTCAACTTTCATATAGCCAGCATCTGTAAAAATATTTTGATAAGATCTTGCATATCTATGCACCCAAAAAAAAACCATTGGTTAGAGATGTAACGAGAACTCGTTTATTACTCGGTACTGTACTAGGCATAGTCTATATTACAATAAAGATTACATCATAATTATAAATTAATTTCAAAGTAGATATTCTAATTCAAAGATATTAACATAAATCGAGCAGAATATGAAATAATCAGTACTAAATACCTATATTTCAGGCATTATGAAGTAATAAAAGAATTATTATTATTATTAAACTTTAATAGAAGTATAATATAAAAGAGTATTATTGCTCCTGAATTTACTGCCATCTGCCGCTAGTTGCACCCATGTCATTAGTATTATATTTTATCTTGGTTGGGCTCTATACAATAAAGATTTTGAACATCCTGCCGGTTTCTTAGACATCATATTGATAGATACAATAAAGATTTTGAACATCCTGCCGGTTTCTTAGACATCATATTGATAGATACAATAAAGATTTTGAACATCCTGCCGGTTTCTTAGACATCATATTGATAGATCTGAAATCATGGTTTTCTAAAATAAAGTAATTCAAAATAATATCTTGTTATTATTGCCCTTAAAATCCTTTGTCCTTAAATGCCGTACATTATATGTCATAATATAACATTATCCTATAACTACAATATGAACGCCTTCACACCTTTAAGTGATTTCTGAAATCATCTGTTAAAATATGATTTCTCTCGGATTTTTTGTTAAAATTGTCCTGAAAGGATAATCTAGAACATGCCTAATATATAGGTTATGTTCAATAGGTACTACTTCATATTTTGCCGGATTTATGTTAATATCTTCGAATAATAATAGCGCACCTGAAAGAAAAATCGAGGCATTTTTTTATGTTTGCCTGTGGTTGGTCAGATCACGTATATTATAGAATCTGAGATAGGTTCCATATTGCGACGGAGCTGGAGTACATTTGTCCATTCATCTTTATTTATTCATAAAAAGTATTTTATATTTAGTACATATTCATAATGTTATTTACTTAATTATATGATCTTCTGGATATTATTCTATATTACACAGCGATATAAAGACCCAAACCGAGCAGACCATATACTATAGGGTCTAGATGCGCAGAACCGTTTTCGGTAGAAGGGATTACGGATATGAAATTTCAGATCTGGATACGGATATGGATATATAAATAATGTTATACCGGTTTCGGATATCAGATTCTTTCAGATTATCCAATAGTTTCGGATAGTTTCGGTTACGGATATTAGATTTTTAAAGAAGTAAACACTAAAACCAGATAGATAATGACTTGGCATTATTTCTAGGTTATCATTTGGTAGTAAAATCACAATAAAAAATAACCCTATAAGCAATGGTCGGACTATGTACAATTATTTTAAAATATGTACTTGCATCTTGATGTATATATGGATAAAATAAATTATTAAGAGTCCACCTCTATTCGAAACTTATATATCCGTTACGGTTACGGATAGATTTTTATTTCAGATAGCCGATAGTTTCGGTTATGGTTACTGAGTTCCATAACATCCCTGTTCGGTAGTAATATTCATTTCACCTAATTAGTAACAATGAACATCCGAAACGAAACTCTATGGAAAAATACCTAATCCACATACCTAATCGGCTCGATGTACCGCACCTCTAATTGTCTTGTTGGATTTCAAAATTTCAACCGCTTGTTTTTGTCAGTTGAACAAGCTGAAGCTCTTGATTTGAAAGATCGCATCATATATTATTGTATAAACGTAGTCTTTAAATTCTCTTTGATTGAATATTACTAGTCTGTTTACGCCATTGAATTAATAAATAATTGGTGAAATTGAATAAAAACTTGGTGTAACCGAGTGTAAAATACGTAATACTCTAAGGAGGAAACGTCAGTCTATTTTTTAATAGGTAAAAAGACTTTTTTTATAATTAAGAATTTAAACTAGCTTAGATTTTGAAGCATTTTTTCTTTTGATTATTAATAATGCAAACATTTTGGCAACGAACAAATAAAATAAAACCTTATTTGTAGAAATGGATACTATGGCAGAGCGCCTTACTAAGTTAAGGGAAGAAAGACTTGCAAGGGAAAAGGCGCGAATTGAAAAGGTAAGCCAAGCACCTTGATGATTTTTTACTACCAATATTTATATAGTTGTCAATCTGACCTACTTGAAACCTTGCAATGACCAACTTGCACTAACTTGTTCTTTGGGTGTAATTTATCTAAAACTAGCAGCGCCACACGGTTTTACCCATGTAAGTCCCGATCCCGTGGGAATATTGGGATAAAAAGTCCAGGTGTCCAGCTTCATGCTCTTCAGCAAATTTCATTGCAATCGGTTCAGTGGTTTTTGCCTGAAAGAGTAACAAACATCCATCCATCTAAACTTTCACATTTATAATATTAGTGGGATATATGTACCAGTACTTAGGTATATTTATCAGCAGCCTGGTTACCGTAATACTGCTGTGGTAATCATGATTGTAGGAAGTTAGGCAGATGCCTCTTCTAAGTTACTGCCTAGTTTGGGATCAGATGGCTGTGTGAGGTGTCTTAAGTTGTTATTATTATAGTAGTGTTCAGTTAGGGAATTCAGAAGTATCATTGTAAACCGACGACCTGAAGAATGTAGCAAGGATGGACTGGATGCGGAAGGTGGAGGACCGGGTGATGTGGCGTGCATTGGAAGAGGCCTATGTCCAGCAGTGAATTATGATAGGCTGATTGATTGATTGATTGTAAATATGGACACATTTTTACAATAAGTATATTTTTTAAAGATACAAAATATTTTAGTCTAAATATTATTTTTAATCTAATATTATTATTATTATTTGTTAAGATAAAGTAAATCAAATACAATAATATTCATCATGTACTTTAGTGATTTAACCCCACTGGATTGAATCCTTAAATGCTAAATCACAGTTTATTTTACATTCTAAGGCTCCCATTACACGGTAGGTTTTGCTGCCAGTTTTCCCACAATAAAAACGGCGATTGACGAATAACCTATCCTCCTATGCAGAGATTGATGGTTGCATGATGAGATTTTAATGGCAAAATTATTTCATCAATCACCGACGAATATCTGTCAATCGTGACTTTTGGTAATGATTGACATTTGCATGAGCTTCTAATGGAAGCCTTATGTCTATTCAAAGTTGCAACTTGGGTTCAACAAGTTTATGTACTGGTTGCTTAATCGGTTAATCAATGGCCAGTTTTAACATGACAAACTGAGCTGTCTGAGTGTGCTGACCTAGGGACCTATAATATACATATTGTAAACTAACCGTAGCCCACAGTTTCACCTGCGTTTATGGTCACTGCTCCCTTCCTAAAGGTCGTAGCGTGATGTTACATAGCCTATACTATTCCTCATGAACCTGGCTATCATATATAAAAAGATTTTGTTTTATTCCGACTGGTAGTCTCTGATATCTGCGCTTTTAATCAAACAAAAAAACTGTTCAGCTTTGTTTTTTGCTTGTGTTAGGAGTGGGTTCACGACAGTAGAGTATTGGCTGGGGTTCGAACTCGCAACCACTTGATCGCAAGTCCGACGTGTTAGCCATTATGTTACCACCGCTTAGTATTGATTTATACCTGTTAAAAGCATATTCTAAGTTGGAAGGTTTACAAGATCCACTTGATAGTCTTTAATTTAAATGATAAAATAAAACTATAAACTATAGATATTGCCACCAGTGCAGTTTTGTTATCATCACCATAAAGGGTATCATGATTTAAGTAATAATTTACTTAATTAATTATTGTTAAAAATATGCTTAACACCATGTACCCAAATTGTCCTTTTGTCGAGATACTAAATGACCCATAAGCTCCATAACCCTTATATCAGGGATCAATTGGTGAAACAAAAAATGAGGTTTATGCAATGTTCTTATGCAACTATATGTCACACTACCCTACTGATGGTAAGCCATAAACTTGGCTAAACTTACTACAAGAATTGTGTCCACCTATTTTGTGCATTACCAGTCATAACCCCAAAGACTTATGCTACCAGCTTCACTGACTATTAAAAAAAAGATTATGCTCGTACTGCACTCTACCCGTAGTCTTCTGTTCTGTTGAGGTTCATACCTCATCGGCTCTAGCAAACATCTGCTGCGCACTACCTCCTTGTAAGTTCTGCTTTTCACTGTTTAAACCAGTATTGTGACTGTGTGACTGTATCCATCGACACCTTGTGATAGCTTACCATTAGGTATTTAGGTGATTTATTCTTTATGGTGCTGTAATAAGACTGTTACTATATTCATGATAAAAAATATTTCAGTTACGAGAATTAAATCTGAAGAAATACAACCAACAACCAGCCAAAAATACACCTGCGATTGCAAAACATGTACCAACAAATGCTGTTAAGAACCACGGTCCCATAGTCCCTAAACTACAGTTTAAAAATTCAGCTAAAATTGAGGCTGGCACAAATCCTAATAAGACTGAAAGTAAGGACAGAACTAAAAGTGCTCCTAGTCACAGAAACAATCCTATTGAAAACAAAAGTGCAAGAAAACCTCTTACTGTTTCTTCAGATAAAGGCATTACAAGTGGGCCAACAAAATTATTCAATAATAAAAAAATAAGTGACCTGAAAACCTCTTCGACTGCAAACAATGTAAATAAAACAAAACATCCTCATATTGAAAGAAAATCATTTGCTCCTACCAATCGTAAAAGCATGGCAATAACTGAAAAACAGAAACCAAAAGCCACTGCAACATCAAACATATCTGTGTTTGAACGTCTGTACAAGCCTAAAATGAATCATAATACACATACAACTGATGTCAAGAAACTACAAACGGATCCGGGTTACTTGAAAAAGGTCATAAATCAGACGGGGCTTATTCTTAACAGACGTCACACAGTATTTAACAATAAGCCCGAACCTAAAGCCCCTGTTCGTAGATCAATTTCAGCGGTTCACCTTAAAAGAATTAGCAAGAGCGAGTTAAGCAACTGTATGCATAAATGGTCTTCAATTGGTGACAAGTTAAATAATATTGACATAAAGCAAGTGAATGAGGATGAGACCATCAATGATGACAAAGTTGTTTCAGCAATCAAAAGTGAACGGAAGAGAGTAACGTTTATGACACCAAGTACAAACTTCAATACTCCTAGACAGGAGGAATTGCAGGCAAGATTGAAGGCTTGGCTCCATAAACGAGGCAAGGCCCTTGACTCGTACCATCATCTACAATGTTTCGGACTACACCACTTACCTTATAACTTAAAATTCGATCCTAAGCTATACGAAGATGAAAATAAAGAAAATATTTGTGTAGAATCTGATACTGATGATGATTCTTATACTGAAAATATTAATGGTGAAATGGAGAATAAGAATAATAAGTGGAGAACGGCTAGCATTGTGAGTGATAGCGTTGATTTAAATGAGACACAGAATACTACTGCCACTTGTGGTGATGGCATTAATACTGATGAAGTTGTTATTGGAGCGTTGAGTGACCTTACAGAGTTGTTAAAAGAGGTAATTTATATACATTTTTTTACTTTAAGATATTTTGAAGCTGCTTTCTAATTACTTAGACTATTAAAAAAAGTCTAATAAATTTTAATTGAGATGTAATTTAATGACTCTTTGAATCTATTATTGACAAACATGAGGATGCTTTAGTTTAAAGCATCAGAAATTTACAAACATCTCAGCCCCATAAATACCTGATAAAGTATTACTATATTTTATATATCATTATGGGGGGAACATTAAAAAAAATGAAATTGTTTTGCGAATGACTAATAGTTAGTTAAAATAATCTTGTCTATCATGTCACATCATGAGTAATAGGTCCCTTCACAACATCTTATTTACCAATATCCAAATCTGTTCTATTAAAGCGAAGATGTTTACATGGCCACTCAATTTTTTTTGTTACTCTCTTTAATTAATAGCTCAGTGAAGCAAAAAATATTTACATGGCTACTCTATAACTTTCTTACTCTCTCTTTAACTAATAGTTTAATAGATAGATCAATTTAACAAGACATTTAAATAAATATCAACTCTATATTCACATTTATAAAGTTCAATTTTGATGTACCTATATACTAGTGATCCTAGAAGAGCCATCTGTTGCGTGTATGTTTATTTTTTGTGTAGTACACTGCTGCTAAGTGGGCAGGCCTGGCTTCGTCCATGGAAGGATTTTTTTTATCTGTGTAAATTCGTTTGTGACCTCAGGATAGGTACTTGCACTTAGCTTATTTCTTGTTCTGATAATCTCCCGCCCGTGTAGGGTTTCGAGTGGATGCAATGCGCGCGCTGGCTGCGCGCCATCCGCGAGCGCTTCCCCTCCGCGCTCAACAGCGCCGCCTACTGGGAGTGCCGCGCCGCGCTCGAGGAGCGGAGGGGCGACCTGCCCGCCTCCGTCAAGTGCTGGGAGGAAGCCATCATTCAAGGCACGGAGGTAAGTTGCAACCATCGCGCTGGCCTCTCGCCATCCCCGAGAGCTAGAGTTTGTTACGGTTTCACACCTAGCTACTCGACCGATAATCGTGAAATTTTGCATCCACGTTGTTACAGAAGAGAACATACCATTCATCCAGAACAAGATACTGCACCCAAGGACAGATAAAAAACCTTTAACAAAAAATTAAACCAATGAAAAAGAACTAAAATGAAAGAAATAAACCTTTTAAATCTTGAGGATTGAGCTTTTATATACATTTGATTAATTACCTACGTGGAGCCTTCTACATTTGGACGTACATATAACATTTAGATAATATAATTAATCAGTTTGTTGTTTGGCGCCGACTCAAAATTTGTTTATATAAAATTTATAATTTATGTAAATAAGCTCAAGACTTGTAAGGTTTATTTCTTACTTTTAAGTTCTTTTTCGTCGGTTTAATTTTTTGTTAAAAGTTTAAATTTTTTAGTTTTTTTTGTGGTTAAAATAATCAACTACAGGTCTCTGTCATATTGTAGTATCATTAGAACTACATAATATATGTGTGCAGTTGCAACAAAATCCGTTCACACGTGAAATGTCAATCAGTGAAAAGTTATTCATCCCCTATATTTCCACCCTTAGAGTTGAAATATTTGTTTGAATTTTTTTTTTTTTTTATTTCGTGTGGAAACCCCCACGGGTCATCACCTCACCATGGCTATTGGTGAAGTGGTATGTCGGAATCGAACCGACTAAAACCACACGGTGTTCCGTAGCAAGTGGGTCTATCGCAAGGGACTCTGGTATACCCTAGGAAGGAAGTCCCCGAGAACCCTAGCAGACTTTGGCCGCCCTCAAATAGAAGGCAGCCACACCATTGGTAGCGGAGGGCCTTGCCCTCCTTCCGATTTAGAGAGGCGCACGCGGAACACGTCGCGCCACCGTCTCAGGCCTGCTTCTGCTAGGGTAACGGGCAGCCTCACCCGTTACCCTCAGGCCAGCGCTCATGGAGGCCGGAGATCATTACGCGCTCTCCGGCGCCTGGTGCCTCTTCTTCGGGACGGGAGAGTACTAGTCAAAGTAAGCCCTATCGAATAAAAAAAAATATCGAAATCGGACTATCTTTTAAAAAGTTAAGGTTTAAGTTAAGGTCAAACATAAAAAAGAAAATATACGGGTTGACTTGAGAACCTTCTCCGTTTTTTCGGCGGTAAAAAAGAAATGGGCAAAAACTAATTGTTAATAATGTTCAGGTGCCTACCAGTAGTAGTTTTAACATTTTTTATAACGTACATTGAACATTTTTTCCAGCATTCTGTGGCAGAGGCGAACTTGGATCAGCTGTTGGACAAGTTTATGCAACTCCAGATTAGCCCCGACGGTGGCAAGAAGCGCCAGGTTGACCCTAAGTTCGTCGACGTCAAAAATGTTTTTAAAAGCACTATAATTAGATTTGCTGTACAGCAGGCAAAATTGTAAGTACATTTAATTTTTAATAGGTTTAAGTGGTGTTTAACAATTCCTCGCAGATTTAACGTAACTGCGAATTTTGGTTGTATAATTTTCAAATAATTCTGACCTCTAATAGTTAATATATGTACATCCTAGTAAAGCTTATCTTACAGAAAGTTCGTGAAATTTCCCCAAAAATTGTGTATAAATTGTCTGACTTGACATCCCTTTCTAGAACAGCCTTTAACATTCTATCAGATCCGTTATTCGTTAACTAACGGCGCCGCGCATCATAATTTAGATGATCGCAACAATTCTATTAGTTTCGCTACTCTTTAACAGATGGCGCCACTCGCGTCAATTTAGGCTACCGCGACAATATAGATGATGTTACACAGCGCCGTTGTACTCAGTGTTCAGTACATTTCGACCGCTCATTTTGTGTGATATAATAAGTTATGACCTTGATCCTTGTTGTCAAATCATTCATTTTTGTTGTTGACTTAACAATTATAGAATAAATTAAATCGGTATCTAGATCCATATTCAGCAGAGCTTGTTCTGCTGGTTCTAGAACACGGATAAACATACATAGATATCTTTGTAATGAGCATGATTCGAAACCGCGCCACAGATAGGTCGTCATTATATTGTTAGTAGTTACTTAGTGCTGATATTGCCTGACACCAACTCTAATTTAATTTCATTAAAAATATTTTTAACAAAAAATTAAACCGACGAAAACAACTAAAAAGCAAAAAATAAATAACTATAACATTTTTATAATCTTATTTTGAGTCGGCGCCAAACAACCAACTGAACGTAGGTATAATTAATCATTTTATTATGATAAATAATGAAAAGTAAACAGAAATACTATTCGTTCCTACAATTTTCGAAGGTTTCTCTCAATTTTATCAGGATCCCATCATCAGATCCTGACTTCCTTGACATGCGACCACCCTTGAGGTATACCCTATCTAACAAAAAAAAAGAATAATCAAAATCGGTTCATAAATAACGGAGAGAGGGCTGCACAAACCTAAAAAAAAAAATATATATACGGTCGAATCGTAACATAACTATAGTAAGATAAAGCCCCATTTTCTTTTATTCCAGGCGGGTGTCCACGCAGGAGTCGACCGTGCCCACCCCGGCGCCCCGCTACAGCATGACCCCGGTGCGGCGCAGCGCGCGGCTGAGCGGGGCGAGGACCCCGCTGCGGCTGTGCTCCAGCGTGAGGCAGGCCCCCGACCACGCCGTGTTTGTGCGCAACCGACACCTGCACAGCACTCCTTGATATATCCTGCACACTCGCAAGTGTATCGCTGAACAGAATAAAGGGTCATCCATTAATTACGTGAGGAACATTTTGGCCATTGTTGACACCTAACCTCGTGTTAGAACACTTTCTCCTCCTTTTTTTTCCTTAGATTTTGTCTAGTTATCTCCCTCTCAGAACTCTTACGTAATTAATTAATGCCCCTTAATTATTTTAAAATTAATATATACATTATGGGAATTTACTAGGAATAGCGCTGCTATACCGTTAACATCGAACTATTGTTTTGTCAAAGATATTTTACTGCACATATTGTGTTAGAATTATTTATCTAATTGTATTACTGTCCTTTGTGAAGTTAGTTCGTTTTTCTTGCGACTATAATTAAAAAAAGGCAATCTTAAATTTAAAAAAGGCAATCATGGGACTGCCGACAGATGTGACAACTTAAACGAAACGATGAACTTAAGACGTCACATTAGCAGATTGGTGACATTATTTAATAAGGAGCTGACAGAACTCCATGTTTAGATTAGCGTCGTCTAGTGGATCTATATATGTATTATTAGCGTGACGATCACGAGTTCAGTGCTTTTTTCCCCATAGCAAAAGTGCACAAACGTGCCTAAAGAAGTTTTCACTTCAAAAAACTAACAACAGATAAATATTATTCCTTTCAAAATATCGTACACCTAGATCTAAAGGAAGCCGAATTATGCACACCATCGAACGCCTTATCTCAATACCTACCGACCAATAAAGCAGATTTAAAAATATCACCACTACCTGACGCTAGACGCTAAATTCACCAACACGGGCTCAACTCAAAATAATAAAACATACATTGTTAAGCAATAGAAAATTAACTACAAAAAATTCAAATTTTCAGCCCCAAAACGTGATTAAAACACAAGATTCCTACAATATCCTTCTTCTAGCTGCATATAAACTCCAAAACTCCTGGACACTAATTAGTTTTTATGCTTCGGCACGTATGGGCCGGCTTCACCGGAGTGATACCAAGGCCTCACAGAAAACCGGCAGTGAAGCAATGCTTGCATTGCTTTTCGCCGAGTGAGTGAGGTTACCGGAGGCCCTAACCCTTCTCTTTCCCCCGCTCCCCTCCTCTACCCCTCTTCCCCCCTTCCCTACACCCACCTTAAAGGCTGGCAACGCACTTGTGATTCATGTATCGCAGGTACCCATTGGCGGCGGTAGTCATTTACCATCAGGTGACCCGTCTGCTCGTTTGCCCCCCTATACCATAAAAAAGTGCTTTTTTGAGTTAATACGTGTTTGGATCTAGGTATGCAAAATGTCGTTATTAATTTATGAACACACATTGTCATCTGTATCTCACATATTTCATTCGGTGTTTGGATCTAGGTATGCAAAATGTCGTTATTAATTTATGAACACACATTGTCATCTGTATCTCACATATTTCATTCGGATCTCCTGAAAAAATGATGTAGTTTCAGACATTTACATTCATCACCATGATAACTCGCCAACCGATCCACATGGACAATGTTGGGTGTGCCCCGCGGTCCTTGAATGCTGTAGATTACGTCATTGAGTCTGGTCACTACTCGGTACAATCCATCCCATTTCACTTGCAGCTTCGGAGATTTCCCTTTTCTGCGAACCGGGTTATGTAGCCAGACCAGTGATCTTTCCTCAAAACTCCTAACATTCATCTTCCGGTCGTACCTGGTTTTCATTCTCTCCGACGACTGTCTGATGTACTCGTAAACGTCATTCATCTTGCTGCGTAAGTCGTTGGCATAATCCGTAATACTGCGCGGAGCGTCAGGGGGAGTGCCCGTGATCAAATCCGCAGTTCTCGACCGAAGAGCTTGCAATGGCTGGTGTCACCGACGTGCTCTCATGGACCGCACTTCGGTACGATAGGAGTGATGGCTGGATATGGTGAACTTTTACTAAGTACGTCTCTAACGTCTGATTAAACCGGTCCACCATTCCACCAGATTGAGAGTGATAAGAGATGGTTCGAGTTTTAAAAGCACCCTTCACTCGGCACGTTTCCAGGAACGCCTGGGACTCAAAATTCCTCCTCTGATCACTGCGAATCTCTATAAGTACCCCTTATCTCTAATCGGCAGAAGATGTCATGGACCAGCTTGTCAGCTACCGTATACTTCCGCAATGCAGCCAACCCCTGCTGCGTGTGTGAGGTCCCTTCACTGCTGCACAACTGGCGCATTTGCGACACCAGTTCTCTACATCGTCGCGACAGTGGATCCAATAAAACCGCTCTGGAACCTTCAGAAAAGTTCTTTACCCCCCAGATGGCCGCCTGTAAAACCTCCGGTACTTTGGCCTTAGGAACAACCATCTGGAGGTGACAGATGTTCCCTCGAACATTCTCCCATTTACGGCACAATACTTTGTCCTGAACTACCAAGCTGTTCCATTACGCCCTTCGTTGTTGCGCTCATAGCTGCAACGTCACTTCACTTGGGCCTCGGAGCATTGGCTTTGACCAACTCGAGGATTGGCTTGACATCTGTGTCCTCTTCCTAAGCCTTCCGCAAGGTTTCCTACCACTCGTCACTCATCCATTCTTAACATCCGGACATGCACTGCTTCCTTGGTCTCTTGCCTAACGCAGTTTTTACAGGCCTTCTCTTGCGCCGGTCGTAAGGTTTCCTTTAACTCGTCACTAAGGTTCGTTCTCAACATCCGCAAAGACACTGCTTCCTTGACACAAACATTCAACACACGTACCGCTGAATAAACAGTCCTCACCAGAGTCCGTGCCACACTCCACGAAGAGTCATCGTTCTTGATCTTTATCTGTTTCCCCTGCTGCTCGGCGGTAGCATCAGCCCCCTTCCCTCCTGTAGTCGTCTGTCTCTTTTTGTTTGATTGTTTGTTTAAACGCGCTAATCTCTGTAACTATCAGTCGGATATGAATAATTCTTTTTGTATTGGATAGAATATTCATTGAGGAATATTAAAGGCTATGTAGTATCACGCTACGACCCTTAGGAGTAGAGCAATGACCATAAACGCAAGTGAAACTGAGGGAAGTCACTATCACTACATATTATAAAACGAAATCCCCCGCCGCGTCTGTCTGTGTGCTTGTTGGCGATAAACTGAAAAACTACTAAACGGATTTCCATGCGGTTTTCACTAATAGACAGAGTGATTCATGAGGAAGGTTTATGTGTATAACTTGTTAAGATTTTGTGTAAATTGATTGAAATATTATACAATATAACGTCAAATCTCTTTAAACGTTAAAAAAGATATTGGTTCTTATCTGTATTACACAAATCCATCACAATTGATTCAACAGACTTGATGGAAAATACACATCTGAACTTTTTTAATCAAATTTTTTGATATTTTTAGCACCCTTGAAATTTTACTTTTGACTGCCTAAATCGGTCAAACTATGTGCGTCTTACGGCACAGCGGCGGGATTGGATTGGTATCTGTACATTGCGTAGCGCGAATACAATTATGAATCAAGTATGACAAGGGCTGGGAGGTCATAAGCTTATGTAACCGAAAACGGAAAAACTACATATGCTACTACACTTTTACTAATAAAATAATAATTTTAGAACTGCTCTTTTCAGTTCTGGGTGTAAAATTGGAAAATATGTGGCTTTAATTGATAGTACGCGGAGCTCCGCATATGTAAGACACGTGTCTTTTTTTTTGTCCCTTTAACCTGATTTTGGTTCTACCAATGTAATTGCTTCTCAACTTGAATGATACTAAAGGTTAATTGAAATAGGGAAAGAAAAAAATGCATACTTATGTTACATTCAAGGGCGTAGCTACCGCCGTATCATCCGTATCAATGATACGGGGCCCCCGGGCTACAGAGGCCCCAACGTGTGTAAGCAAAAATTTGTAAAATGTTATTCACGTCACTTAACCTCATGCTTTCCGGAAAAAAAAACATAAAAAAACTGTCATATGTGCCTATAGAGTTTTCACTTCAGAAATGACAAAAGTCAAAAAAGCAATCTCTTTTATTCCTGGGTTAAGCGTGTGCCCAAAAGTTGGCAACATCCTACGTCGGTTATTCCGGGATTCCCCCGTTTAAAGCATTTTTTTTTTTGAGAAATCTTTACCCTTCATATGGGCCCCTCCAAGGCATGCTACGCCACTGGTTATATTTTAAACATTTTAATGTAAATATTTTAGAATGGATTTATAACATAATATATGTAGACAATATACCGTAAAACGGGGTCAATAGGGACGGAATTAGACTTCAGATAACATTTTTTCTGATGTATCTTGTGGAACCTTAGTGTTTTGTAATATAAAAACTTGAGTTAAAGTCTGATGAAATAACTTATGGAATCAAGAATCTTTTGATAATTTACTAAAATGTTGGTCATCCCTATTCAAACATATTGTGTTTCATCATCAGGGGTCAATAGGGACCAACTATGAGACAATAGGGAAAAACTGTTAGGGTTATCACAACTTAATTAGATAGTATTGTACCTAGGTACCTGCTTATCATGGAAGTAGGTACATGCTCATAATGTAGATATTTACAAATATATTACCATTTTTGTACAATCGGGAAAAGGTTATATTCGTACTTAGTAAATAATATGAATTCAGGAATGTTTTTAAAAATAACTTTATTCATAAATTTAAATAGGTATCTACTAGGTACCTACTTTAATCACAGAAAGACATCTTATATTAATTATTATCATATTGTGCGTAGGTGAACTTTAAAAGATCAACATTTAAGAGATATGGCACTTTTACTTATATCTTACTTATTTATATAATGAGGCACTAATCAGAGATCAATCATTGACTTTCATCATGAATTATGATTACTATTATATATAAAGATATATGCCCAACCATTACAGATTATCCATGAGATCTGATAATAATTCAGCGTCATTCCTGTAGTATTGTGGTCTTTTTATATTTTTTTCCTTTTTCAGTTTGCAGATGTTCAATTTTGGTTTAAAGTTTACAACTTCGTCTGATATTATATATATGATTATTTTTGTTTTATCTTTGAATTCGTGACAAGCCACTGCATTTTCGGACGTAACAACTTCTACTTCATTAGGAACTGTTAGAAAATCTTCAAATAATACAGGCATTGCGTCCAAGTCTACATTTATTATATCCATGTTTTCAACATTCTCAAGCAACTGTTGGTTTTCGAAATTTTCCGGCGAAATGTTCTGTTGTGAAGCGTTTTCTGCGAATGTACTAAGATTGTTGCAACAAATAATTGGATTAATCACTGGGTTTTTGTTGTATTTTTTAAGGATGTTTGCCTCTACTTCAGCCTCTTTATCATGTTTTTTCGCCTTGGTTTCATTTTTTTGTTCTTTAGTCTTAGTTTTTTTTTATCAAGGATTTATTAGTGGTTTTCACTCCTCTATCAGTCTTTTCATTAACAAGTGCAGTTCTTTTCGTTCCTTTTTGTTTTATATCATGCTTTTCCATTCTTCCACTAGCAAAAAAATTGCTAGGGCCAGCTTTACAGTCATTATCAGTTGCTGTTTGTAAATTTTCATTAATATTTTCATCTTGTACATTTTCTACGCTTCGCCCTGCAACAACCAGTTTCTTTTTTTTGTTACATGTTTGGGTATTAACTCTACCATATCTCATTTCTTTTAAAACGGATAGTACAGTCTCATCAATAACTTCTTTGAAGCCGGCAATTCCTGGAGTATATGATGGCAATCTGTCCAAAACTTTCTGTTTATTGATATACCACATTTATCAAATCCAGCTAATATGTTCTTGGCAACATTGTACTCTATATTGTTCATTAGTTTCTTCAACAAAGAAAGAAATATATTCTTTGGTATTGAAGCTTGAGTCCTTCGATCAGTTTTTTTCCAGTCCAGCAGTAAGTTCCTCCATGCCATTTTCAGAGGTCTAAAAAATGCCACATCCAGTGGTTGTGTCAGGTGGGTAGAGTTGGCTGGCAAAAAAACGAATTTAATATCGTTTTCCTGACATTCTTTTATTAAATCTATTTGTCGCTAAAATACGGCATTGCAATTGTCCTAACCCAATCCTGGAATGTATTCCCATCGAACCAACCCGAAGGTGTGCAACTGTATCTACAGTTTTTAGGTCCATTTTGCCTCCACGTATCATACATATTCTGCGCTTTATATACAACATATGGAGGTAAAAGTGACGAGGTGTCCCTTTATCAGTAGTCTGAAATCAATAGGTTCAAGGGGATATCCCCATTCGGAACACACATTAATGTATTCTACTAAATATTGTTCTTCAGCCGGGCTTAAAGCAGTTTGTCCTCCTTGCTGTTTCACGACACGAGTATTATGTAAAACGGATTTCGGTATATCGTACTTACGCGAAATCTTCAAAAACGATTGACTGGTGCTATTATATTCCTTCAGTGCTGTTTCTATTATCGAAGCATCATATTTTTTATAATTTTTTGTTCTACTAGTTTTATAAATACGTGGCATTGTCCTAAAGTAACCAAGTGCCAAAAGGTAGGTATACCTGAAAAAAAATATACCTAATATTAGTAATTATAGATCCAAAATATTGTAATATAAGTAAAAAATTAGTGTCTTTTTATTTTCGAACAATAAATGAAAATTAGTATTATTTGTAGAATTGCACAATAAAAGTTTCATATACGTATTATAGTAGTGACAACCCTGTCCCCATTGACCCACTACCGTCCCTGATGTGCCACAAGATCGTCACTATTAATCGATAATGGCGTCCCTATTGGTCTCACACCCATCCCTATATATCTCGAACAGTGTCCCTATTCACCCCAAATTTCCAAACAAACTACCATTCAACAACTTTCTCCACTTTTTGAAACAAAAAGCGTTTAATTCTACTTACGTACTTTTTAAATAGATTCTCTAACACTGTAATTCACAATAAAAACCGTAATAAAGTAGCAATACTCACCAAAAACTAATTTTTGACGAAAGTTTCCGAGCACTCAAAATCACCGTTTTCACAGCATCAACTTCAGGATGGATTACGTGTCTTAAATTGCCAACTTCACGTCAAATAAATGTTACCAGATCACGATCTTAATATTCTACTATGATATTCTTTCAAAAAATTATAGAATTGCCAGTGGGTAGTATATTTTTTTCCCACCTAAAGATATATCTCCATTTTATCCCTATTCACTCCTGGATCCCTATACACCCCGTTTTACGGTAATTAATTCCTAAGGTTATAACGATCAGGAACAGATAGAAGAACTGCACCATATCACTAAATAGTTCTTTTGTCACATGTGACAATGGCATTCAACACGTAAATACGTACATACACGTAATATTAATCATGAGGTTTATTTGCAATCAAATTTAAGTGTCTGCATCGATATTAGGTTTAAAGAATTTATTATCTCATAAGAACTTAAGTCCACTTACAATGAGATATTAATATGATTTATGTGTTTGCAGATGAGTGCAGTGATTAAACTGCAGTCTTATATAATAACTCCACACACAATAATAACTCCAGACATCTCACACAATGCCGTCTGATCCCAAACTAGGCAGAGCCTGTACTATGGTAACCAGATTGCTGATAAAGATACTTATATATTACTCATAACATACTCAAAATATGGACTCTTAACTGATAATGCCAAACAATATTTATTTAAAAGATAAACGAAGATATCGTGACATATTGCCGATTCACTGTAGTTCATCCACTTGCAGTATAATATACTTCAGCGCCATCTAGCTAGCACTATCGGAACTACGTGGTAACTACTGATCCTGAACCGCGCAGTGAATGATCTCGCTATCCTTCCTATACATATTCCCAACATAATTCGTTAGTCACCAGTCATGATCTAATCTGGATCATTGATCTTGGATCAAATTGTGGTTGATGGTGGCTAGGATCTTTGGATCCTAGGATCTTCTGTATTGAAGAAACTCCACAACTGTTCGTCCACATTTTTTTTTGCTGTAGGTCGATGTTGCCGTACTGAATAACACAAGACGTTTGAAATGTGTCACCAAATTTAAAAAAACCGGCCAAGTGCGAGTCGGACTCGCACACCGAGGGTTCCGTAAAATATTTTTATTATATGATGTAACTAAAAATTTACGGTTTTCGCTATTTTCCCTTTATCTGTGCTATAAGACGTTGCTTCGTACCCAATTTAAAGATTCTGAGTTCACGGGAAGTAACCCTGTAGGTTTTGATTCCCTTGTGAGTGTCGAAAATTTGCGGCATAAACGGCTGTATCTTTTGATTGCGTTGGCTTAGAAGTTTGATTTTTTCACATCTCCAAGGGACATTAAGTATTTGATATAAATTCCAGCTTGATACCTCCACGCGTTCCTGAGAAAAAGGGTCTTGACAGACAGACGCGGACGGAAAACAAAGTGATCTTATAAGAGTTCCGTTTTTTCTTAGAGTTACGGAACCCTAAAAATAAGAACTATACTCATTCAATCAAATAGCCTATGAAGTACGAAGTACAAAACTTAATTACTGTAACTGTTAGAGAGTACTAAAAAATCGGCCAATTATGTTTTTTTCCAGTGGCTATTAAATATCTATATAGTCACGATTACACTAAGATATTTGAGTCGCTCAGGATAAATAATTTGGGTAGCAATAGAGATGTTGACACCACAAATTTATGTTAAGTTGTAACTAAGTGTGACGCCTGACACCGTCGCGGCAGGACGCTTCACTCCTTGAAAAAGGGCCCCCGTCGGGTCCGAAAAACTAGTCGGGCATCCCCGAAATACAAACGTGAGTAAAATCGTATAATCTCTAATAAA
This sequence comes from Euplagia quadripunctaria, assembly GCA_963859945.1. NCBI lineage: Eukaryota > Metazoa > Arthropoda > Insecta > Lepidoptera > Erebidae > Euplagia > Euplagia quadripunctaria. Next base: position 2,816,100 of record OY982588.1, on the reverse strand, counting down.
CATGAATATCACTCACGAAAGTTTTTATTGTAACATAAATTATTAATTGTGATGCTTAAAAACCTAGAACGATATTTTTATATTTATAAGCTATAATATACTCCGATCTGTTACGCCATTAACACTGCTGACTGGCTGTCAGTAGATGATATCATGTTTTACTCTATAGTGCACTGTCAGTTTACCAGTTAGTGACGTAATCTAACTTATGTGAAAAATATACGAGTGTTTTAGCTTGAAATGTTAATTTTTCAATATTTTTTTTTTATAAGTTTCTTTTAATATTTTTTTTGTGTTAAATGAGGGCCTAGCCTCTGAAAAACAGCAATTCAACATCCCAATTAAGAATAACATCACAGTGTGCAATGTTTCTAAACTAGAGGGCGCTGTTACCAATATAAACAGTAAATAGATAAAAAAAAAAACAGATCAATAGAAATACCAATTTCACGTCTTCAATAAAAGAAATGTATAAAAAAAAATTGGTTGCCTGTAAAGTCGGTATACGGGCGAAAGTTTTACGTGACAACGACTTTGAGTGGTAAAATAATAACCATGCCCGAGTGGAAGGGACGCGTGCCTCTCACTCGCTCTCATTGTGAGCGCATAACGTGAGCGGAGCGTAACGCAGTTTCTTGAAGTGTCACCCGGCAAACCAATTTATAAGACGTTGTCACGTCGAAACATTATGCATAATCAACAAGGTTCAGTTTCTCAGTAAATCTAACTAAAATAATGGTATTAATTTGACCACAAAACATTTGACGAAATATGTAACATATCATTGTTATTCCTTAATTGTACGCTTTTAATGTTGTATACAAATATTTTAGATTATTAATGCAATTATTAGCTTTGTAAATAATAAACAACAGCTTCAAAATATTGTAAGACCAGTTGTTTTATTGATAGGCATAAAAGACTATAGGAAAAAAAAAACAAGGCCTTATCACATCATTAGAGTGAGAAGTAATAGGTATCAAGAAATTATTATATACATTATGGAGAAAAAAAAATACAAAAACCCGACTAGTAAGGGTGTATTTGAAAAGGAACACTTAAATCACTGAAAGGGCATGACTCCAGCATGCAGTTACAATTAGAAAAAAAAACTATTCGTTTACAATTTATGACCATTTGACTTTCGGGTATTTTTGCCCCCGGTGGAATGTGTAAAGTTAAAGATTTTAAATCACACATTTTTTTTTATTTCGGAATTGTTCATTCCGTTACTAAGAAACTCCTTAAAAACTAACTTCGAAATTTTTTTAAGTTAGTTTTTATGGATTTTTTCAAACGTTCCTTTGTCAAATACACCCTGTATATAATAAATTATAGTTCAGGAAAGATACAAAAACACACTCTGTTAGCGAACCAAATTAAAAAGTAAAAATATATTTCTACCATGCAGCTCCTGGCTTTAACCTGAGACCATTGTTGCTAAGCTCAATCTGGACTCGTCGAAACGAATTATATGAGTCCAAAATTCGAAAGGTTTACTAGTCGCCACTGAAGAGTTCCACCACGTCGTGGCTCCATCATCAGATATACACATAAAGTTTAATTTCAATACGACAAGTAGAACTAATTTTAAAATAGACTTATGAAATTTGTTTACATAGTTACAAAAGAAGCTAATAAAGCATATGGAGTCTGTGCGGAAAGAGAACCGTCGTAGGATTTGAGGTCGCAGCAGTACTAAATTACCTTTTTACACTGTTAAGTCATAATTGTTTACTGTATTCAGTGGCGTAACAATAGGGTGGCAGAGCGGCCAAAATGCCACAGGCCTCCGGGTCGAGGGGGCCCCGGGCACCAAAGATCATGAACACAAGAGGCACTAATTACAAAATGAATTAGCCTCAGATGGTATAGTTACGCCACTGACTGTATTGTACAGAATTGTTTACTGTCGAACTATAATGATGTAACAGTGTTGTCAACATACCAAAAAAGTTAATTTAGCACTGCTACGACCTCAAATCCTACGGTTCTCTTTCCGCACAGACTCTACCTATATTTTAGTTAATGAATAAAAGCGTGTTAAAAATCGAAATGGTATAGGTAGGTACGCTGTCACTTCCTCAACTCGGGCGAATCTAATTCTAATAACACTGAGAGAGCCATGCTTCGGCACTTATAGGCTGGCTCGACCGTAGTGATACCACGGCCCCACAGAAAACCGGTAGTTAAGCAATGTTCCATTGTTTTTCGCTGAGCGAGTGAGGTTGAGGGCCTAACCCCTCCCTCTCCTCCTCTTCCCCTCTTTTCCCCTTCCCTGCACTCTCCCTCTTCCCCCCTTAAAGGCCGGCAACCCACTTGTGACTCTTTGAGTTGCAGGTGCCCATGGCCGGCGGTAGTCACTTACTTTACTTCGTAGCCCTGAAAAGACACTTTTTCACGACTTAATAACGTCGTGTTATATCCTATTTTCTACTTTGATGGGCATTATAAGGAGTACTGTCTCGCAAAAATAGAAGCGTACATTTCGAAAATACGAGTTCTAATGATTGCGAGAACTCCTTATTTATTTAAACAATATCCACATTTTAATTTAATGAATTTATACGACAAACAAATTTTTTATAGATACCATCAAGAGTCAGGTAAAATATAGAGTTATCGAGTCGTCAATCCATCGAATCAAATGACTCTCAACGCTTTAGTACACAAAGCCATACTCTTTGCATATAGCGAGATGAGAATCTATCGTAGTGTTTGTATACTCTTTGTTCTATTGTTTATACCAACTGTCATAGCCGCTACTTTATCCCTATTGTCATTTACACTAGGATGATCGATATTGCTTTTTGATATTTGTAATAACGTAGAGAAGGTCAAAATAGAGGAATTGATAATACAATTAGTTGTAGCAACAATATTACACCCCATAAAATATGCGCAAGTTCTGATTCAACTTGGTTACGAGCCCATGCCGCCGCCAGAGCCTTCCCCTATAAAACATATCGTTTTTGATTACATCGGCTTGATCAAATCATCAGATGGATTCTTCGGATGCTACAGAGGTTTATCGCCAGCTGTGCTCGGTCTGGTTGCCGCTAATCGTCTTCCAGCAAAGGTAATCCATGCAGCAGGTTTAGATCTGCCTGAAGTTAATATCGTTACTGACGGAGAACCTATAATTGAAAATTATATGAAGCTTTGTCGCCGGGATATGACTATGCATGCTCTAGCAGTCATCGTGGCGTACCCATTTCATGTTATATCTATTCGGATGATGGCCTCATTTATTGGCAAAGAGAACGCATATTGCTCGTTTCCAGGTGCTGTTGCAGCTATATACAGAGATAATGGAGTATGTGGATTTTTCCATGGAATAATTCCAAAATTGCTTGGCGATTTGACTTGTGTAGCTATAACAGGACTGTTGGCATACCACGTGAACAAATATTTCATTAAAACTAAGGATCTTAGGTGCTATACAGTACCTGTGCTCGCAGTTGTGAATAGTCTATTGACTTATCCTATGATTGTTGTGTCGACTTGCATGGTCGTTGCTGAATCCAGTATGAGTGCAGGCAATCCTCCTGCGATGCCTAAATATCCGTGTTGGAGAGCTTGCTGGATGGACTTGCTTAAAAATAAGCAACTTATGCGCGGTTGCTCTCTTAATTTAAGGTATGCTGGATCAGGTACGGTATCCTAATGTCAGATTATCATCGTATGATCTCCATTGCTGTACACGAGCTTTGAGACTGCTAAAGACGAGCTTTGAGATTCGAAAACGAGCATTCTTGAACCATCATCGTCCTGCCACTTTGACTCTAAAGCGCGGTGTTTGGACTTTACGAATTGCCGAACGGAAATACATTTGCTTATTTATAAATTGTTGTAACTTTGAATATAGTCTCAACTTGTAAAAATACTTTGTGACTATGATGAAAAGTGTTAATAATTTAGTGTAAATAATGTACAACGTGGATATTTTGACAGATTGAGATTCGTTGGACCATATGGATTCATATCAAATACCTATGTTAATACTTTTTGTCATAACAATATTTTTTACTTTTTATTTATAAGCAATCTTGATGATCGATTTTTATTGATATTTTTATTTTTGATAGAATAAAAAAAAATTGTAATAACCACCACGACCTGTGATCACTAGTTTGACCAACATAGTCACAACTAGTCATTTATATACGTGCCGCGAACTTGTTCGCGTGAGTTTAAGTAACAGTAAAAATGAGGTTTGTCAATAGAGCAACAATTTCGGACGAGTGCCGCTAACATTAGATCCCTTATAAACTTTCTAACATATTGACGTGGCGAGGGTATCATCAATAAAAAATGTCTTCGAGAGTGTTGAACTCTCCAAGACATTTTACTACAGATATTACAAAAGATAAAATTAACGCCTGCCTGGAGCCGTTAAGAAAATATGACAATAAAAACAGTAGCATAACAATAGCGTGGCAAAGAGGCCAAAATGCCATGGGCCTACGATCCGAGGGGTCCCCCGGGCACCAAAGACCTTGAACAACAGATGAGGCACTAATTACAAAATGTAAATAAAAAATATTAATTTTGTATTTAATAAACATAAGTTATCTAATTTAATACACGTAATAAAATACTCTAGTTATATAAATGAATGATCAAGGTTTTAACACATCCCGTAAGAAAATAACGGCCAAGTGCGGGTCAGACACACATATCCGATGAATTAGCCACGGGCCTTAGATGGTATAGTTACGCCACCGAATAGAAACTCTGTAAAAAAAAATCTTTTTTTTTTATGGTATAGAGGGCAAACGAGCAGACGGGTCACTTGATGGTAAATGACTACTGCCGCCCATGGGCACCAGTAACTCAAGAGTCACAAGTGCGTTGCCACCCTTTAAGGTGGGAATAGGGAGAGAGCGGGAAGACGGGGTAGGGGGATTAGAGTGGAGGAGAGGGGGAAAGGAGGGGAGAGGGCAGGGTTAGGGCCTCCGGTAACCTCACTCACGCGGCGAAAAGCAATGCAAGCATTGTTTCACGGCCGGTTTTCTGTGAGGCCGTGGTATCGAGCGGAGTCGAGCCGGCCCATACGTGCCGAAGCATGGCTCTTCCACGTAAAATTTGATTTCGAGTACTCTTTTGTCACGTACAAAGCTTGTAGTATGGCAAAGATATATTTTGAATGACTGACAGTTTGTACAATTGAAACTATGGAAACCTCCCTATAAATCACCTGATTCTTTAAACTCCGCCGCGCATGATCCGCGAAGCAGGGACGGCCTTAGGCATTGCGAGGCCCCGGGCGATAGATCTTTGCGAGGCCCTATTGTCCTTTGAGGAATTTATGTGAATTGAACCTATATTTAATGCTAATGCCTAATTAAATATGCAATAAAAAATATTGTACATAGGAAGTTGACGAAACTTTTATGTCAATTTCCTTCACTTTTCTATGGAACGGTATTCACTAACCAATTGACTTTTTTGATTATTTTCCGCTAAATCTTTCAAAGCATCACATGTATCGCTTAGTTGATATTTAACGGCTTATCGACTCTACCCAGAATTCCCACGTAGTTTCAGATAGCAGTTTTGACTTAAGCCAGCAGAGATTTTTCTCCGTGTGTGGTTGTGCGAGGGCGCGAGGCGCTACAAGAGTGAGGCCCCGGGCGGTTGCGCTACTTGCCACCCCCTAAGGCCGCCACTGCCGCGAAGCATGTCTTTTACTTTCACACATTTCAAACAGATTATAATGTGTAAACTGATACATGAATACCAGCTGTTGTCCGCGACTTTGATCCCGAGGACATTTTGGTGAAATCTATCCCACGGGAACGGAACATTTTTCCGGGAAAAAAGTAGCCTATGTGCTATTCCAGACTATAATCTATCTCTGTGCCAAATTTCATCCAGATCCGTTTAGCCGTTTTTACGTGAAAGAGTATCAAACATGCATCCATCAATCCTCGCGAACTTTCACCTTTATATTAGCAAGATAATGAAGCTGAAGCTGAAGCAGTGACTATAAACGCTGGTGAAAAGAAGGTAAAATTAAGAAGAAAACGGACTGTCACGTTAGTGCTAATATACGAATTTGGCGCCTCTAATAATTGTATTTAAAATTTTGGATTTCTATCCAATATGGATGAATATCCAAGGTGTGTAAATTGGGAATAAATTCCAGTGTTGCAGTAATATTTAAATACAATACGTTATCGTTCACCCGACGTTTGAACGAATGCCTTTGATCGTGGTCACATGAAGACAATACATTATATTTATGTGTTAAGGGGACATTATATGGGAACTGTGTGTCATAGCAGTGTGGTATGTGGGAGAGCCATGCTTCAGCACGTATGGGCCAGCTCGACCGGCGTTGAAACAATGATTTCATCGCTTTCACCGAGTAAGTGAGGTTACCGGAGGCCCTAAACCTTCCTTCCCTCCTCTCCCCCTCTTCCACCTTTCCCCTACTCCTACCTTAAAGGCCGGCAACGCACTTGTAACTCTTGAGTTGCAGGTGCCCATGGGCGCCGGTAGTCATTTGCCATCAGGTGATCAGGTGACCCTATACCATAAAATAAACAAACAAAATATGTCTATTTGGTGTGACCAGCAACGGTTCCAACGGGACTTCTCTCGTGCAGCACCTAAGCCCAACGTTTCTATTGCAGTTGCAACGCGCGCTTTTTGTGCGACACCTTAGAGTACGTTCACATGACAGGCGGTAAGCGCGCGTGGGGTATTTTTAGAGTTCAAATGGCGAGCGCTTGAACAAAATTCGTGTACTTTTTAATGCACACTCCAACCCCATCATTTGAACATAGCCTTATGCAAGAAGCCACGCCAGATCACGTACAGTCATCGCTAACGATACTATCTAACGGCCGTTTCCAATAACCTAGCTATAGTTACCGATAGATCGCTATCTCCAGATACATATTTAGTTTCTTCATCACAATTAATTATAATTATTCCATATTATTTAATAATTCCATATCCCTATCATCACTACTACAATGTTTCATTGTATTGCATTATTAGTATACTTTTAACCGACTTCAAAAAAGGAGGAGGTTCTTAATTCGACTGTTTTTTTTTTTATGTTTGTTACCTCAGAACTTTCGACTGGGTGAACCGATTTTGATGATTCTTTTTTTATTTGAAAGCTGGTGCTTCCCGTGTGGTCCCATTTCAATTTGGTCCAGTTCTGACAATGGCATCCATGAGAAAACCATATATAAGTCATTTATGTAATAGTTTTTTTGTTGAAGTCGGTTTTTTTTAGAAAGAATTATCTTGCTTCAACTATTCATTTTTAAAAACTTATCTTTGTCAAAACGGCCGATGTTGACAGATAAGCAAATTTTCGTTGAGTTAGCTCCATACACTTAAGTATAATCAACTTATCTCTCGACGATAAATGTATTGATAACTTCGATAGAACATGCTATACTTACCCCAGTAGGATATTGGACAAATTGGCAAATAAAGACCAACGGATAGATTTGTCTATCTTTTATGGCTGGAATTACAGATAGATAGGTTATTGGAAACGGCCGTAAGGATACAACTGTTCTAAGCTGTGTAATTAAAATCATACACTACCTAAGTACATCATCGGAGTAGAGATTATTTTTCCGGATTTTCAGGATACGATTTTGAGGGTAACCTGAGTTTCTTATAATTTCAGTTACATACTTAGTGATAAATGTTTGATCTCGTACTAATCTAATACATACATATATTGTCGTGGACCGGTGCTAGGAACGGAAAAACTGGATGCTGTACTTATTTGTTGATTACAAACATTCTTTCCTTTTTCTAGCAACTTCAGTTGTGTGTGTCGTCTCCACATCAAAATTTATTTTATTAAAAATAGGGACAAACTATAATAGATGATAACACATTTATTAAGAATAAGTTAATAGACATTATTTTGACTGGTTATACCGGTAACGCAATGGTATTGGTCGATTGATAAATATGAATGAATAGTGGGGTTATAAAAGGGTAGGAATAAGTTCAGAACGTGGTCTTGAGTGCGAATAGTGGTACGAACAACTTACTGTTAGTTAGTGATTTTCATATTTTATATCAGTGGTTGTGAGACTGTTTCTTACATGTGTGATGATGTGCTATGCTCTTAAGTATATCACCAGTCTCTGACGTCTCTGTTATTTTACAAGATTTAAAAGGACGGAGCTAATCCATTACTTACGATTTGGTCTACGTTAATAGTGTCATACCCGCTCCACCAAAAGTACTTAGATCGGTCTAAATTAGTATTTTATATTATGTGTAATGTAGCGTAAGTTTTCGAGCACGAATATCAAAAAAAGACTAGGTATTTACTGCTAAGGTTCAGAATTTTTTTAATTAAAAAACTAAGTTATTTTTAGACATTGGTTATTAGTGGCGTCATTACAATGATGGATATGCAGCCCGGCACTGTTTTGCTTAGAACACTTCATATGTCTCATCATCATCATATTCAGCCCATTGTTGAACATAAACCTTTCCTAAATCCTTCCATGCTGCATTCATCTAAAGACTCCCTGCCACTAACTTGGTCATCTATGTATTTAATGCTGCGCTGCAATTTCCAGTCCTGCTTCGTTTGTAGAGAACCTATCTCCCGCAGCAGTTATCGGTTCTCAGGATGATGTCCTGTCTCTTAGCAAGAGGCAGGATAAAGATAGTTGTACTTGCCAGTCAGTTATTTTGGTTCTCCTACGGAGTTATTTAGCCATAACCGTATCGCGTCAAAATACCATGCTTAATAATGTTTTTCCCATTTTTCCCATAGATGGGATGAAAACATTGTGTGTACTGTCCAATCGCTGGCAATCTGCTTAGGGTGGCCACTTTCTCTATGCAACCTACGGAATCAGAAAACGTATCCGAAATCAGCAATTTCAGTGTACTTGCCGCCACAACAACTGGTATTGGTAAGTACAATATGGCCGTTGGAGAATCTTCGTCATACATTACACTACTGAGGCAGAAGAGATCGCCAAGTACGTGTGCCAGAAGCTGAATTACGCGCCGAGAGTGCAGCATCTTGAGTCGCACCGCAACGTCAACTTCAAGGCGTTCGTGGTACGAGTACCCAACTGTTATCTGCACCAGGTGTTAAGATGAAAGCTTTTGGCCGCAAGGTGTGGTATTCCGTCGCTTCAACGGACAAGTACCAATGGACCGCACAAAGACAAAGTGCAAGTAGTGAAGTGTTACTATCTTAGTTTTAAGTTATATTTACTAACACACAATGTTTTAGCATGTATATTTAGATTAAGGTATTTATCTATGGGCAATACAGCTTTAAATAAATGATTAATACTATTATTATTATTGTCATAATCATTTTTATTTTTAGACAGCCGTCAGGTATCTGCAAAAGGTTTTTGAGGATTGTGATAAAAGTCTAATAGATACATTTATGTCGGTATTCACGGTTTGAATGTTGTTCTACAAACTTAAGTTTATAAAAGACACCATCTTCCTTTTTCGGCGCAGTTATTCGAAAGCAACGGATCCTACTGAATTGTTTTAATGATTATTCAAGTTCGTAACGCTGTGTATAACTGAATAGGACTACTGTACAATATAACTGAATAAATAGTTGTGTTATACAGATTCCTAAGATGTAATTGTATGGAAAAACACATTTTCTCTCTACCCGATCGCGTATTAACAATGCTAAAAAACTCCAAGTTGTGACAAACGCCGAAATATACACAGCCATTTTATAAAGATCTGTAGCCGTCTCATTGTATCGATACAGACCGATTATAAAATATATTCCTGCTAAAATACCACTTGCAAACATAATGTAGCACAGGCACAAATCAAGTGTTATAATTGAACGCATATCGTAACATTGCCTTAGGTCAAGCCATAAATATGGAAACATATACACGGGTGATAGAACCGCCATTATGTAGCATCCAGTTCTCAGGGGAACACAAAAACAGCATTTATCTAAACCTAACTCGGTATCCATACCACTACACAATTAAACACTTCATGGACTAATGGATTAGTCCATTACATGTATCTTTTGATTAAGATATGGTTAAAATAACATTTTTTTTTGTAAAAACATTTCAATGAGATTTTGCTTTAGGTACTATTTGCCAAAGAGAACATTTATATTTTATTGTGTGATGTATGATGTATACTGACTGCTGAGTCGCGTCACTCAAATCCAATCAGCCAAAGAGTATACAAACACATTCATATTTATTGAAATAAAAACTTCTTAAGCACGTTGTGCACTTTTGCTATGGGGAAAAAGCACTGAACTAGCGTGATCGTCACGCTAAGATACATATATAGATCCACTAGGGGGTGCTAATCTAAACATTGAGTTCTGTCAGCTCCTTATTCATTAATCTTTAAAAATATAATTAGTTCAATAAAAGTTATTAGAAGTCTAAAAAAGTGAAAATAATAAACTAATTTGTCTGTGGAAGTGTTATCGTTACTTTAATTTTAAGAGGTATCGGCGAGGCGAAGATATCGCCTAACATACACACAAAACGGCGACGCTACCAAACATGTACACATTATGGAGAATCAATCAATCAATCAGCCTATCATAGTCCATTGCTGGACATAGGCCTCTCCCAATGTGCGCCCGTTCCTCCGACTTTCGCATTCAGTCCATCTTTGCTACCTTCTTCAGGTCGTCGGTCCATCTGGTTGGGGGGCGTCTTACCTTCCGTTTACCGATTCGGTCGGTCGGTCTCCACTCTAGGACCCGTCTGCTCCAACGGCCATCGGTCCTTCGGCATACGTGGCCAGCCCATTGCCACTTCAGCAGCTTATCCTGCGAGCTATGTCGGTAACTTTGGTTCTCTGTCGGATGATCTCATTACGAAATTTATCTTTCACAGTGTGTTCAAATAGATGGTGTACGCAGTCATGATCTCTCTATAGACATAGGCGTGCCACAAGGCAGTATCCTCGGGCCGACCTTGTTCTTAATTTTTATTAATGATCTTTGCCAATTGGATATAACACTGGAAAAATAATCACCTTTGCTGACGACACCGTACTAATTTTTCGAGGCGATTCCTGGAAGGATACGTATCAGAGTGCACAAAAGGGTATGAATCGAGTCACCAATTGGCTTAATTGCAATCTCCTATCGTTGAATATAGATAAGACCAAATACATAGCATTCCAGCTAAGAAATAAGAAATTGCGTTTTGAAACACCTCTGCCCATATTTGCACATCTATGTCATAATCCAGATGTAACTCCTGGTTTATGTACCTGGAAGGAACTACAACTGGTAGATACAATTACATAAATACCTAGGAATCGTAATTGATAAAAACTTAAACTTTCAAGCTCACATCGATGTATTAACTTCAAGAACTAGAAAACTAATTTTCATCTTTAAAAACTTACGACATGTATATGATAAGAAAGTACTTAAAATAACGTATCTCGCATTGTGTCAATCAATACTGATGTACTGCATCACCTCCTGGGGAGGTGCCGCTAAAACCATTTTGATAAAATTGGAACGTGCCCAAAGGGCCGTTTTAAAGGTGGCACGTTACCTACCTACCCTTCTTGTATCCCACAAGAGACTTATACCAAAAGTTTAATGTTCTTACAGTTCGGCAACTTTTTGTTTTTCGTCTAATTCTTAAGTCTCACTCACTAACCAGCTAGGATCCTTTAACTAATGCAGCAAAAAGACGGAAATATAAAATCTATCAAACTGACATAATTTATAAAACGACTTTATCACAGAGGTTTTATTGCTTTTTAGGCCCATACCTATATAATAAAATAAATTCAATCCTTTGCATATACTTCCTTAATAATTTTAAATTAAAAACAGTATTAACGACATGGCTACAAAACCTAAATTATAATGATACAGAAAGCCTACTTGTGCCACCAAGATAATATAGCTTATTTAATTTAAAAGCATATTTATTAAAAAAAGCTCTCACGCAAACGCACATGCACACCCACACCCACCCACCCACACACACACACACACACACACACACACACACACACACACACACATACACATACATACATACACAAACACAGACACCCACACTCACACAGATTTTGTTTGCTTTTATATTAACTATGTACATTTATCGTAAACTGGTACATGCTACAATTAATGTAACTATGGTTCGTTCAGGAGATGAGAGCCTGGTGATCTGTAACACAGGTTTTTCCTTACACAGACACCAGTCTCTCACAAAGGAATAACAGTTTGACTGATCTGTTTTTGTATTTCCTTCTTCAGGTCGTGATAAGAGAAATAAATACAATTTATTATTATTATTCTCTTTATTAACATCTATAAAACATATAAATTACATTTTTAAATACATTATTATAAAAAAATATATATTTAAAAATTTTAAAAAATAGTGTCCCACCGGTATCGAGTACAGGGACCAAGCTACCAGTGGTTAGGGTTCCAGAGACAGAAACCTCCTCACAATACGTGCCGTGTCAAGAAGGACTGCCTTCTGCATCAGGCCCTTAATCCAGCTGCCTAAAGTGAGCCTCTGAAGGTGTTGGTCGAGGCTCTTCGCTATCAACCCATGGGCTGATATGACTATCGGCACAATGATTGCCGAATCCACATCCCACATGTCGACCACCTCGTGGGCCAAATCCAAATACTTCATTTGTTTTTCTTTTTCAGCCCTTAAGAGATTGTCGAAACTTGAACCAAAAGTTATGCAGTCCGTCCGGTCCCGCTGATTTCCAATTCGGCAACGAACGAACTGCATAAGCTATATCGATGTTTGATATCAATACTGGCTCCATTCTATTAATTGACTCACATGATCGTTCGACATCTCGCATCCATTCACCCTCAGTGTGAGCGACAGGCATCGACCAGATGTTACGCCAAAATGAATTCGTGATTTCAGCATCTGGTAAATAAATGTCACTCACTAAATCAGGCTGCTCCCACCTTCTATAAACCCACCTCTCATCCCTTTGGAATGTGCGATTCTGAGTATATCGGTCCACCCTTTTTTTGTACCTTCGTATGCGATTTGCCCCTGCATAAACCTTCTTTCTTTCTTAATTTTCACATACATACAGATAACAATATACAACTTACACATTAAAACTAATAAAAAAGAAAAAGAACTGTATATGGGCTATTTACATGCATGCGTCATAAAATTCCTCCACATCGTCGCCTATTGGCAGTGTTCCCAGAAGGCTGGCAGCATTGCCACGTTGAATGGCAATGCTAATTTTCTGTGCAAGAAAAAGGCCCGCCTTCTGGTCACGAGAAGTGTCGATCAGTCGCTTAGCTAATTCCTTATAAACGGAACGAGCACTCGGACCCCATGACCCAAGCGTTTCGACCCCAAACGGGTCAAAAACATAGTTACCAACTAAATTATTGTATTTACGCCGTTTGAGGCTTTCTGCTGATGCAGCAGCAGCGCCAGCACAACCAGCTGTACTTGGAAGATGTGATAGCGCGAGGGTGTCAACGCAGGTTGCGTCCCACACCAAAGGCCTACTCATCTTCCATGGCAGTAACGACATACCATCTGGTCTCTTCCCATCGTCTCGTACCAGACCACTAGGTTCACGTACGGCTGGCACGCCGGCGGTGACAAGAGCACGACGGATTATGTCATTAAGATTGGCATATCGAGATATACGGCCTGCGCTTCTGCTACAAGAAAGGCCATAGTGTCCGAGACTGTCGACAGCTTCTCCACAGTGACAAAGATGCGGAGAAACACAAGGAGCTCCTAAACGAAGGCAAGTGGCAAGGCGGAATGTGTTATCGTCCAACAAGGTGCCTATGTTGGGCGATGGAAGTGCCTGAATCCATAGGCCTGATACCCATTCTCCCACAGTCAACAAACGAGCGCGCTCTGCAACATTGGATGCGGTGTCAATTAAATAATTTCTTCTTAAGGTGCATAACGGTGCGACCCATTGCCTCTGAGAGAATGGATTAACAGGTAAAAGAGTATTGGGACAAGCTATCTGCCAAGCATTTATGGCATCGGTCTTGCAGGACACTTCAGAATTAACCAGTGTGTTTGTTAGAATTTTCCTGGTTAACTCTTCTGTGCCATGGACCGAAGACAAAAATGCTGGAAGGCTGACATTTGAAATTTTGCGAACGCCAAGACCACCCAAACGAACTGGTAAGGATGCTTGGAGCCAGCCTCGGTCGTTCAAAGCCACATTTAAAATTTTGCTAAGGGTGTTTTGAATAATTTTGTCAATTTTTTCTAAAAGTGTTAAATGTTTCCAAAGTTGCGATGATCGAAGGGCATGAGTAAATTTTGGTACGAAAAGACAAAAACGGAGTATAGTAAAAGCCGAATGGACATTAATTTTAAGTAAACGATCCGAAAAATCACCAAAATTTTTAATTTTGTCTTCTATGAAAGATTGAAAACCATCTTCCAAGACCGGGGACCCAAGAAGGCGGAGAGACGTTTTTTCTAAAACTTTAATGTTAGGTGGCAATGAATTGAATTTCTGTACAGTCGAGTGTCTGTCTGTTTTGTCACAAATAAAAATTTCGCATTTGTCAGAATTTAGTTCTAAGCCTATGGATTTAAATTTATTTTTTATGAAAGTTAAATCTTGTAAAACTGTCTCTACTTCCCCTCCTAGGGTTCCGTCATCAAGGTACCAAATGTTGAATTTTGATTTTATCTCCTTAATAATGGGGTGTATCGCTAAACTGAAGATAAGTGGTCCCAGAGGGTCACCCTGCTGACATCCAACGGCCGATTTCAAAAGATTGTCCTTGTATACTAATTTTATAGGATATCTATAACATTGCCAAAGAAATTTATAAATTTTAGGGGTTTCCAATTTTGCTTGGGTCAACGGAGTATATTTTATTATAATATAATAGGTATACAAAAGCTATTTTACTAACTTTTAAACTTTCGCGTTCCATGATATAATTAAGTATTTTAGCTGAAATTAACGCGATCACGAAAAGGTATTACATACCTCTGAATTGCCTGACGTTTCGACCAGGTTGCACTGGCCGTGGCTCGTAATTTTTATTTTATTTTAAAAAAAAACTTTTGATCGAACAATGAAGAACAGTTAACGAACAGTTGAAATAGCAAAAAAAAAAGTTATAAAACGACTTCTTCCCGCCAACTTAAGAAAGCAAATTTTTTATTTCATTTATAAAAAAAAACTAAGATTGAACAAATAAAAATTTTGATTGAACAATGACGAACAGTTAACGAACAATTGAAATAACAAAAAAAAGAAATGTAAAAAAACGACTTCTCTACGCCGACTTGAGGGTAATTTTTTATTTTATTTAAAAAAAAAAACTAAGATCGAACAATTAAAAGAGCAAAAAAAAATGTCAAAAAACTACTTCTCCCCGCCAATTTGAGGGTAATTTTTTATTTTATTTAAAAAAAAAAAACTAAGATCGAACAAATAAAAATTTTGATCGAACAATGAAGAACAGTTAACGAACTGTTGAAATAGCAAAAAAAAAGGGTAAAAAACGACTTCTCCCCGCCATCTTAAGAAAGCAAATTTTTCATTTTATTTAAAAAAAAACTAAGATCGAACAATAAAAAATTTTGATCGAACAGTTAAGAACAGTTAACGAACAATTGAACTAGTGAAAAAAAATGTCAAAAAACGACTTCTCCCCGCCAACTTGAGGGTAATTTTTTATTTTATGTTTCAAAAAAAACTAAGATAGAACAAATAAAAATTTTGATCGAACAGTTAACGAACAGTTGAAAGAGCAAAAAAAAAATGTAAAAAAACGATTTCGCCCCGCCAACTTAAGACAGCCCAGTTTGTGTGATAAAAATCTACTCCGTGAATAAAACTATTCTAAAACAACGAAAAATGTTTACATTATATATAATTTTCTTGAAATTTTCATCGGTAAGTATAATTATTTTATATGAGTTAAAGCAAAATAATTAAATAAGCCTTTTTAACGTTTCGGAAATGAATTTCGATTTTTAATCGAAATTTTGGATTTATCATGAGTGTTGCCAGTTTATGAACTCTAAACTACCATATAAAAATGGGGCCCGCAAATGCATAAGTGCTGAAATTGGAAAAACTGGCACCAATGGAGATTTTGGAAGCAGTATATTAATATCGAGGTTTTAAGGTTTGAATCACGCGAATGATGAAACGTCAAGTAATAATGACACTTGTTATATTCTGTCTATTCGGTTTTTAAACATTTTATGTTTTCATATGACAAAATTAGATAATGTAAAAAGCGACACCACATCGAAGCAATCCCTTTTTAGAAAACAGATACAAAGGGAAGGTCACTAATGTAATAAAAAGTTAATTAAATGGATATTTTTATTTCATTTCGTTTTACTATATTAATTACAGATAGTAAACCTGTTTTTAGACAAAGTTGGTACTAAACTGCAAAGCAAAACCGCTCCCCACACTGCCTGAGATGAATCCTACAGACCAACAAAATCTATCTAAAAACCTTTCTGATATCAACAAATAAATAAACGACGAATACAAAAAAATAGTACATGAATTTATGAATAGCATAATAGTAATAAACATGGTAATAACAGCTCACGTAGTACAATAATTGTAATTTTTTTGTTGGCAACTCTGGAACAGGAACTCATCTCGTGTCAAGATTGTCACTTTTAGAGACGCGACTACGCGAGAATAAAACATAAGTAGAGATACAAATATGTAGAGGTAGTTTCGGATTAAAAGTGTTGTAGGCATAATATAATATATTGAATCATCAAAGCATTACCGTTATACTTCTTTTATCTAGTTACCATACCATTTGTAATAAAATAAAAGTCGAACTTTTAGGTACCGTCACGACTGTCACGAGACATCCCTTCTTAATATTTTTTAGTTCTCATCTGCTGTGACATCTTATTTTGTATATTATTTTCTCCTTGTATTGTTATGTTTAAGATTGTCTCGTCGTGCCAAAATAAATGATTCTTTCTTTCTTCTTTTAACTTGAACACTCAAAAACAAGGACAAAACTTTTGTATTTTTTTTCATGTAACGCCCGTGTAGCACTTCGACATAGCCATCGCCACATAGGCATCACTAAAAAGAGTTTAAAGGAAGCTGTGTTTACCTGTATAAATAAATAGTTCGACTTTGGCTAAATTCTCGTACTAAAAGTAATAATAAAATAATATAAATATATTTAATTATAAAATATATACTAGTAATGTATCGACTTAAAAATATCAAGTACAAAAGTATCAGAATCGAAGCTTTTGATTGAAAATCGATTCACTATTTATTCGAAACCTACAGAATCGATATTTTTTGTATGGCTGCAGTCATTTCCAGATTTTCTCATTCAGTGCTCGAGCGTCAGCTGAACGTTGATGTGTGACAGGTTGAATGACAGCGTGGACAATTTTTAGAATTCGTGCCTTTGTGAAAATATTGCCGGTATTAATATTTAGTGTCTAGTTACATTAATTTATATTAAATCTTGGTATAGTTGCTACGTCTCAAATTGGTGTTGTGGTTGTGTTATAGGATATAATCCGTCATCTGTTTCAAACAGCTGATATTGCCAGATTCGTAATTTTTTGGTAAGTACCTATGTCATGTAAATACGTTTTTTAGGTAATTTTAATTGTTTAAATATCGCAGCACGGTAACGTTTTATTGGCGCAATATAATGAGGTTTTTAATTGTTCTAAGAAAGTATTTTTATGATATATTGGCATATGATTGCACAAAACAATTTTAACAGAAATCTTTGCGGTTTACACCTATGTAAATATTGCAAAATATTATTTAATAAAGGTATTCCGTTGCTCTGTGGTTACGCTATGTATCGGCTTTGTTGATTTATTACATTGTAGATACTTCTTTTTATTTAATAATGTTTAAAAAACTGCCACGGATTATTTTTTTGTTTAAAATGCCTATATGCACGCAATTGTATTATTAATAAAATAGAGTGATACATTTAGGAATGTTTACTAATTGAATAAAGTACTTATGATTATTTCATGTTAATTTAAATCCTACTAATATTATAAATGTGACAGTTTGTGGGGATGTATGGATGTATGGATGGATGAATGTTTGTTACTCTTTCGCGGAAAAGTTACTGAACCGATTGCGATGAAACTTGGTATGTAGATAGCAGGAGACCTGGTTTAACATATAGGCTATTTTTTATCTCGATATTCCCACGGGATCGGGACTTACGCGGGTGAAACCGCGGGGTGCTGCTAGTATCTAATATTATCTTGAGATTCCTGTTTGAAACTGCTTTTAAATTGCGTAATCTTTCTCGGTATAACGCGTGTTCGGAAAGGCTTACATTTACAAATAAAGTACTTTATAATAGTATAAAAAAATAATAAAATCTATGTTTTGTAATGGTTATCTGCTAATCATGGAGGAAGGAGTTAAATCAATTTAAAAGTGGATCCTCAATGCAAGCTTCTGGATTTGAAAGTCACCTGGAACTTAAAACTAATAGATAGTTATTTTTAAAAATTCCATATGATAATAGTAGGTAATTTTTGTATGGTACTAACTAAAAAATGGGTGCTATATTTCTGAAATTTAATGATCATAATTGTGGTAGTTGTTTCAATGTAGCATTGTAGCGAGCATATTCATATTGTCTGAGGTGACATCCACCAAAGAGATTATTATGATATTTTTTATTGGTTTTATATTTTAGGTAATCATTTGTAGTGGCTAAGGCATTGGACTTGCGATCAAGTGGTTGCGGGTTCAAACCCCACCCAATGCACTACCGTCGTGAACCCACTAATAACACAAGCGTTAAGCTTAGCTGGAGGGGTTAACGAGATAACTAGCAATATGTGACCCACGTTACTAGTAATCTTTTTTTTTTTTTAAAAAGAGAATAGGTAGAGTCACTAAAAATTACCTGGCAAGAAAACTTTGACCAGTCTTATCTGATTGCTATTAATTACAACATAAAAATAATAGAAAGTAATAGAAAGTGAGGTCCTGTGACAATTACACAACTAGACTAGTCTGATTGAACTCCGTGATCTGCATTTAAAAATTTAAAAAATAAAACAAAAATTGGCATACTGTATTTGCAAATAGCTAAGCTTACTATTTGAATTAAATTTTCTCTAAAAAGTGTAATAATTCGTATCAAGCTACCTCCATATCCAGACAAATTACATATTTGCCCTTTAATTGAATATTTTTTTCTATTCTGTTCTTCAAAAACAGTTTAATTTTAATTTTTTTTTGTATCTCTAAGTTTCAAATAAATTGAAACTAGTGGACTCCACAGTTTCACCTGCGTTTATGGTCACTGCCCAGCTCCTATTGGTCGTAGCGTGATGTTTTATAGCCTATAGCCTTCCTCGATAAATAGGCTATCCAACACTAAAAGAATTTTTCAATTTGAAGCAGTAGTTCCTGAGATTAGCGCGTTCAAACAAACAAACTTTATAATTTAAGTATAGATTGAAGATATCACATTTCATTATAATTTAAGTAGATAGAAATGAAGGCTGAAGAGATGAGATGAGAGAGAAAATTGTTTAAAAAAAGAGTAAATAATTAATTATAATATTATATTAACTAAAAGGAATATACAGTATTGACTAAAGAATAGAAATGGATGATCCAAACTCAATGAAATAGATTAAGGACAATATAAAAACATCTACACAACTTAAAAACATCAATTTGAACAAAATAATCCGAGAGAACAGGTTTTTTCACATTTATGAGGCAGACTACCTATTAGGTTCCATCTCTTTCCCTCATGCCTGTATAAAAGAGCCTATGAGTGCACAAAAGTTCTCAACGGGTCGTCTGGTAATTGCACGATCACCAAGTTGGGCACCTTGACCTAATCCTTTAACCTCATTTGTCATTTAAACTTCAATATATATATATACTAGCGAACCCAACAGACCTTGCCCTGTCTGAACTTAAAAAATATTATTCCTGGAACCCTATCGCAGCGCCATCTACCGGGTCCAATTGTAAATCTAAACCATTCTCGAATCCACCTGAAGACACACAAAAAATTTCATTAAAATCGGTCCAGCCGTTTAGGAGGAGTTCAGTGACATACACACGTACAGAAGATATATATATATAAAGATATATTTTGTGTTCTTAATAAATATCCGTGTGACCTGTTTAAGTCACAGTTGAGCGTGCTTACGAAGTATCTGTCATCAATGTTCAAGTTAAAGCATTCAAAGAATATATAAGACTAGCTGACCCGACCGAACTTCGTCTGCGTTTGTAAATTTTCCCCGTTTTTGCAACGTTATTCATTCATTGATGCTCCGCTCCTATTGGTTGTAGCGTGATGTTATATAGCCTATAGTCTTCCTCGATAATTGGGCTATCCAACACTAAAATCATTTTTCAATTCGAACCAGTAGTTCCTGAGATTAGCGCGTTCAACCAAACAAAGAAACAAAACTCTTCAGCTTTATAATATTAGTATAGATTATAAATCTATCTAGCTAAGTTTTAATTATTATAGTTTAGCAAAACAAAAAAAATACACGTCTTAATGGCGTTCCGATTTGAAAATTAAAAAAAAGTTTTAGTATCCACCTCCTGGTTTGGGAACGTACCCATACTACGTGCCTTGTTCTGAGGGGGGAGCGGGGTCTTCAAAATACCGCGCTTGGTCTTCAAAATATGGCGCGCAGCGTTTAGCGCTTTATAAACTCACAGGTGGCAACAAGCAAGCGTTTAGCGCTTTTTACCTTTCTGTCGGCAAAAAATGATTTAAAACCATATTTATAAATTACTACGTGAAAATTATAGGCAGAGGGAGGGAGGTTTGGCATATACTACGGGTGGTCACCGAGGGGGGAGAGGTATAAAAATAAAAAAAAATCAGTCACGTAGTATGGGTACGTTCCCTTTCATCAGCAGACCATAATTAAAAAGCCCAATCTGTTGGACTCGTCAAAACGAATCTTCTGAGTCCAAAATCAAGGAGTTTACCAGTAGCCACTAAGGAGTTCCAATATCCACCTCCTAGTTCCATCATCAGAACAGCTTTTAGATGCCAGATTATAGTATTGGCATCCAAACATATATATACAAAGCTTCATTTCGATTCGACACTTCGAAGTTGGTTAAAATTTACTTCTAAGATGTGTATATATGGTTACTTATTTTCTAGTGAAGCCAATAAAGTCGTGTTCAAATTATCATGTTGAATGCGTTAATTTCAAAGTCTAGGCACTAGTCGTCATTCGATAAATCTTCCGGTTTGATAGATAACCTCGTTATTTTTTCAGAAATTTACTGCTAATCCAACAACTTACCAAGGACTATTTTTAACGATCATCGGTCCTTTTTAATCGACTTCAAAAAAGGAGGAGACTCTATGTTCCAGTGTACTTTTTTTTTTGAAGTGAAAACTTCTTTAAGCACATTGTGCACTTTGGAGAAAAAGCACTGAACTCGCACCGTCACGCTAAAAAACCCACTAATATTATAAATGTGAAAGTTTGGATAGATGGATGGATGGACGGATGTTTGTTACTCTTTCACGCAAAAACCACTGAACCGATTGCGGTGAAACTTGGTATGTAGATAGCTAGAGACCTGGATTAACGCATAGGCTACTTTTTATTCCGATATTCCTACGGGATCGGAACTTACGCGGGTGAAACCGTGGGGCGCTGCTAGTACATACATATATATATTCACTAGAGAGCGCTAATCTAAACATTGAGTTCTGTCAGCTCCTTATTAATTAATCTTCAAAAATATAATTAGTTCAATAAAGTACTTATTGTGTGCGCAATTAATATGGTAAAATAAACAAAAACATAATTGTAATTAAGGTGAAAATTTATGAACACTTAACAATTTTTGAAGTGAACACTTCTTTGGGCACGTTGGGCACTTTGGTATGGGGAAAAAAGCACTGAACTCGCGTGACCGTCACGCTCAGATGACAGATGTGTCAGTTACGTTTTCACTTCTTACGTGCAGTCCTACGACTGACAGTTTTTTTATTTTTTATTTTTATGTATGTTCACCGATTACTCAGAGACGACTGGACCGATTAGAAAAATTCTTCTTTTGTTTGAAAGGGTATAAGTTCCCAGGTGGTCCCATGGTCATCAGGTCAGGATCTGATGATGGGATCCTAGGGAAATAGAGGGAACTCCACACACTGGTGGAGTGGCCTGCGTGGGCGCGCCAACGTGCTGACCTCGCGATGGCCTTAAGTGTGGGTAGCCTCTCACTGGAAACCATGGTGATGACTATGGTCCAGCACGAGAGCGCACGGTATTCCGCCGCCTCGTTTTGCGAGGAAGTGGTGAGTGCCAAGGAGGCGCCGGAAAGGGAACGGGAGAGAACTAGTACTCTCCCGTCCCGAAGAAGACGCACCAGGCCCCGGAGAGAGCGAGACGATCTCCGGCCTCCATGAGCGCTTGCCTGGGGGTGTCGGGATTGGTTACCCGTCGCCCTAGCAGAAGCAGGCCCGAGACGGTGGCGCGACGTGTTCCACGCGCACCTCTCTAAATCGGAGGGGGCAGGGCCCCCTCACCAAATTGTGGGGTCGCCTGCTCTCGAGCAGGTGGCCAAGTCTGCCGGGCCTCACAGGGTCTTCCTTTCTAGGGTACACCTGAGTATTAGGACCCCGTGACGGAACACCGTGTGGTTTTAGTCGGTTCGAGTCCGACATATACCATATACCGTTAGCCCCGGTGAAGTGATGACCCGTGGGGGTTCCACAGGTAAAAACAAAAAAGGGGAAATAGAGTGAACTCTTCAAATTTTATAGGCACACTTGAAGCGATTTGGGTATTGCAGTCGGTGATACTTTTTTAAAAAGATAATGTGCGTTAATTTGTGTATTCTATCACTTTTATTGACTTCATTTACAAATATCCTTGTTGCTTTCATTACATTCGACAAAGGCAAGTAAAAAAAAAACATAAAAAAACATAACTATAAAACAATCATAACGGGCGGTCATACGGGTACGCGACCTCTTCGAGCTACTGCTGACTCAGTCCCGGCTCCACATCCGAGACTTGCGGTATCCTTTAGCACGCACGCAACGCACTTGTGACTCTTGAGTTGCTGGTGTCCATGGGCGAAGTCACTTACCATCACGTGACCCGTTTGCTCGTTTGCCCCCTAGAAAAACTGAATTTCTTCAGAACGAATGATTTCATACTGTGACGTCTATTGCCTTTTACGTAACATGTTGCGCAATATGTATACAAAATAAATCTTGCAAACATGTTTTCACACGCTTGAGGAAATTTGTGGAAGAAATCTCAATCAATCAATCCCACTCGAATTATTTCGACAGTTGAGATCGAAATAAGGAAACCATTGTTAAACTATTAAGTATATCGAAAATGACCTTAAGGCACAATCGAGGAAAATTTGTGCATATATTTTTTTACATTGATTTTTTTGTTTCTAAGACATATTTCGTCTTTAGGAAGGGTATATAAATGTTAAAATACCTAGTGGCATCTAAGGATATTATGTTTGGAGGCCACCCGAACTTAATTAGGTATTTACATTAGTGTAGGAGTTCCCGGAGGCTTCTTTCTTAGGGTATACCCGGGTCCCCTGCAATAGACCCCTTGTGACGTAAAGCCGTGTGGTTTTAGTCGGTTCGATCGCGACATAACACTTCACCGTTATCTCCGGTGTGGTAATGATAGTTTTCCACACAAAAAAATAATTTAGTTCAGCGAACAAATTTATTTTTGAAGTGAAAACTTCTTTAGCAGCGTTGTGCACTTTTTGGGATGGGTAAAAAATGTTAAACTCGGGTCAGAACACGTGATCTGATCGAAAATTCGTAAGACGGAACCGATTTTATTATATTTAAAAAAAATTTAACATTCGAAATTCAAACATTTATGAGCGGCCAGGAGCGCAGAACTTCCAGTGTACCCTATGTATACATTTAGATGTGTTATTACCTACTTTTTATTTTTAACCTAATTATATTTATACAGATGTGTGTGTGTGTGCGTATGTATATGCAAATACATTGTGAAGTTATGTTTTCATTTCTGACGTGCAGTCCTACGACTGACTGTTTTTTTATTATTATTCTTCGCTTTTCTTTTTTCGTTGGTTTTCTTTTTGTTAGTAGAAAGATTTTTTGAAGCAGAGGATGCCACCATAGATAAAAATTAATATGCTTGTATTGAAAGACTTGACTACTTTTTTTTGTAAATTAGTGACTAAGTATTATCGTGTAGTTTTACACTGGCTCAACCTCGTTCGAATTTCGAAACTTTCGAGGACAATAACGTGATAAAATAGTTCTTTACCAAAGTCATCAAATAGTGAGTGAGAATTAATGTATAAAATGTCCTTATTAAATTAGAATGCAGCAATCGGTATAGTCTGTAATTTTTAGGGAAAGGAAGACGTTAACGAAGAGGTTCCCAATTCGACTGTTTTTTTAGTGAATGTTACTCCATTATGAACCGATTTCAATAATTATTTTTAACCGACTTCAAAAAAGGAGGTTCTCAATTCGTCGAAATCTTTTTTTTATGTGTGGTTCACCGATTACTCGAATACGCCTGAACCAATTTGGAAAATTCTTTTATTTTATACTTCCTAGGTGGTCCCATTTAAATTTTAAAGAAATCAGTCGAGCGGTTTTTGAAAAATCAACAAATATCTAAGAATTGTATACATGGATGATATTTTCGTTTACTCTAAAACCTCGCTGTCTCATTGGAGCAGTGCGTTTAGTTGGCCTACCCATATTATATTTAAACAAAATGCGTCTACTTTCCACTAAAAAGCACATTGAAGTCGGTGATGCTTTTTGAAGTGATACACTTTTTATGGGAGGGTAAACCGCTTCGTTACGTAACGCGTTACGGCGCCAGTCTGTCTGGCTTCCCTTTCTCTCACGCATACGGCAGCGGTAGGCAGGCTCCTCCTCTCTAGAGTTTTCTAAAGTTAAACAATTTCAATATTAAATTAAATAGTTCAACTTAGATTAGTTTAAGTTATCACTTCTGATGGACGTCCCGAGACGCACACGTTTTTTTTAAGATAATTATTTTAATTGAATTAGTTGTATTCAAGGTTGATCAAACTTTAATTTAAAAAAAAAAATATTCCACCTCTAACGGTGGAAAATTAAGAGATGAAGGATACCTACAGCTTATTACAATTTAACATTATTTAAGGCTCATTTTCACTGGTCGTTAACTCAGTCGTTATACCGCTTGCGGGGAGTGCCCGAATATGGGATAACGACCATGAAAGTGCGCTATCGATATCTCAGTCGATATGCAGCACGCTGGTATTCCCCATGCGGCCTAACAACCAATGAAATTCATCGGTTGGTGTAAAGCATGCAAGTGCGGGAATTCTGAAAAAGTTTTTATGATCTTCGACATCTAAATTTAACTGCATACACAATGTTTCTGACACCGTACACCTTTCTATATTTCAGTAAACTTCGCAACCAAAACCTTTTTTCTTTTTATTCACCGAAGCTAATAATTTCTTCTTCAGTAAGTCGCAGGACGTCGGTGGATGCAGGTTGCTTCCAACTGGTCTTCTTGGAAGTCATCACGGGAGGCCTATGTCCAACAGTGGACGTCCTATGGCTGAAATAATGATGATGATGATGAAGTCGCAAACAGATAAAATTGCTCCACACAACATTACACATTAGTTATGCTGCATAAATGTGCGGTGAAGAATATCAAATATCCCGCATCCCCCCATCGACTAATGAACACGGGTACCGTATGCGGGCCCAATGGCATGCTTAAACTTCAATCTCCCGTCCCCCGCATGCGGGCCCTATCGACTAGTGAAAACTGTTACCGTATCGTCCGAATTTTCATTAACGCATGCCATAAGGGTCGCATGCGGAAACTGTTTGTAACCCGCTCGCTTTACACCAACCGATGAATTTCATTGGTTGTTAGGCCGCATGCGGGGAATGCCCGCGTGCTGCATATCGACTGAGATATCGATGTCGCACTTTCATTTGTCGTTATCCCGTATTCGGGAACTCCCTGCACGCGGTATAAAGACCTTGAAAATGAGCCTTTAGGCGCATTGAGGTCGGTGATACCTTTTTTTAAACATGCTGGTATTTTAACTGGCTATTGAGTTCAATTACCAAACAAATAACGTGTCAGAGAAGCTGCCAGATTAAATAAGTAGGTATATGCTTGTTTTTTTTTTTTTTAACTGTTGTTTGGTAACTGATGTTAACATAATAGGGTATTCAGGTATATGGCCAAAATAGGGTGTAGGGTACTGGGTTACGAACTCGAATAAACAATCTATACTAATATTATAAAGTTAAAGAGTTTGTTTCTTTGCTTGAACGCGCTAATCTCAGGAACTACTGGTTCGAATTGAAAAAATATTTTAGTGTTGGATAGCCCATTTATCGAGGAAGGCTATAGGCTATAAAACATCACATTACGACTAATAGGAACGGAGCAGTGACCATAAACGCAGGTGAAACTGCGGGGACGGCTAGTAATATAATAATTTGACATATCTCACACACGGCCGTCTGATCTAAAAACTAGGCAGAGCCAGTGCTATGGTAACCAGACTGCTGATAAATATATTTATAAATTACAAAATACATACATATTATAGATAAATTATACCTAAACACAGATGACCGTGCTCATCAGACAATTATTTGTCCTAGATGGGAATCGATCCCACAACCTCTAGCTCAGCAATCAAGATCACTAACCACGATACTAACAGGCCGGTCGAATTTCTTTCTTTTAAGTACATAAACAACAGTTAGGCGATGACAAGATGCGGGTTGATCGCAAAATAAAAACCGCATTTCTAACTATATATTTTGTCATTTTAAGACTGCGTTTCCACCAAAGATGCGTGAGAAAGCTTTTCGCTGTTCAAACGAAGCTGTATAATGGTGCGAGTGTTACCCCCAGAGATGTGCGAGGAAACTCCGCTCATCCCTCCACACATTCCTCGCTGCTTCTGTATATACAAAGACCTGGATCCGCTCAACAATGTTTCACCAGAGTGTGCGCTGAGTGAGGCTGAAGTGATACTATTGTTTGATTTTTTCCTCGCGCACCGTTCAGCGCTCTTTCTCATCTCTGGTGGAAACACAGACTAACACCCTTTTTCGAATTTCTAGAAGACGCAGTTTTAAACACACGAAATATGCAAGAACATTTATACATTGCGTTGCTTTCCAAAAGGTCCAATACTTTGTCCGCCCGGGTTTGTCAGTGCCATCATCATTTTCTTAACCTCTTCTTTTTAATTGGAGTCGGTGTATTGAGTTATCTTCTTCCATGCTACTCCATCACTGTTTACTTCCTTTCTACCCATATCCACATTCACGCTATCCATCCATTCATATTTGTCAGTGTGTCAATGATTACTTTCTTTTGACTAAACTGCCGATCTGTTCGTTATCAAAGAAGTAGCGTGACTCCTGGAAAAGAATATATGTATAGGTTACATTCAAAATATTTAATTTAGAGGGGCTCGTGGATAAGTGGTAACCGATTAGGTTAGCACATTACAGTCTTAGGATGGGTGACCATTCGTAACACATTGAGAACTCTCCGAGCCTCGGAGAGCACATCTGTGGCATTCGTTACGGGTAGTTGGGGCCCTAAAAAGTCCGACAACCTGGTCTAACTACAGAACTTCGATATCACCTAGTATTTGGTTGTGGAGGTCTGTCTGATAGCAGTCACTTCACGTAAAATATCGAATTTCGGCCGTATCGTAGTTAGACTGAAAGCCGACCACAACTTAGTTAAGAAAAGGCGCGAAGGATGAGGATTCAAAATATTTAATACAGAATATTAACTCTATTCCTAAGTAATACAGACTATTATTGTATGATAACTGAATAACATCAGTTGCGAACCTCACTCCTACTGATTCTGAGCTGTTACAGTCAGCCTGTAACAGCAGTCACTGATAGCTCCTATAGGCCGCGCAATGTGCTTCCTGAGTCATGAATGACTATTTACGAGTATTAGTCATATTCATGGACTTTAGCATTGCACAATATTTACTAACCAAACAAACTTCACTTTATTTTTCTACTACTCTACTCTACGCTCCCTCAGTTTTATTCATATTAATGTCCACTGCTCCGCTTCTAAGAATTGGGCTATCAAATGCGAAAAGAATTATTCAAATCTGACTTATAATTTAAAAAAAAGCTCTTCAGCATTGTGAAATCAGTATAGATTAGTATAGATATCCCATCCCACTATATAATAATATTATAAATGTGAAAGTTTGGATGGATGTATAGATGGATGGATGGATGGATGGATGTTTGTTACTCTTTCACGCAAAAACCACTGAACCGATTGCGATGAAACTTGGTATGTAGGTAGCTGGATACCTGGATTAACATATAGGCTCTTTTTTTATCGCGATATTCCCACGGAATCGGGACTTACGCGAGTGAAAACCGCGGGGATATATTAGATATATTATTAAATAAAAAAAATTGGTGGACCGATTTAAACGGGACTTTCACTGGCAGATAGCTAGTGTTATAAGGAGTAATATAGGCTACTTTTATTTTTTTTAAATAATTAGGGTGCCGCGCAAAAAGTATAAATATGTACACGCGAGGGTAGCCGCACGGGACTTGCTAGTAATAACTATTCATAAACTGGATGTGGCAGTGTTTAGTCTCTTTAAAATAATATTCTAACTTCTAAGACATTACAGCACTATCTGAACCCAAAGTAAACATAAATTGTAATACGGGGTTTAAAACACTGATAAACATACTTAAATAAAATATTTTGTAAACACCTACGTCATAATTGACGGGACTGTTGGCCTAGTGGTTAGTGAGCCTGACTGCTATGCCATAGGTCGTGGGTTCGATTTTGGGTCTGGGTGTTCTTTGTGTCCTTTGTTTGTAGGTTTGTAAAGTCCCCCGCGACACAGGAGTAATTCCTAAAGCGGCAGTTATCTTTTTATAATTAAGAAAAGAAGTGTGTGGGTACTTAAGTACGCACGTAAGAAGTCATATTTTTATCTAGTTAAATAAAGTTTATTTAAATATCATAATAAATAATACATACCGTCAACTAACCTCAAATTCTACAAACGTACTCAAAGTTATATGTAAAAACCATTTTTATCACTTATAATCACAGTAATTATCATAAATAATACATACTGTCAACTAACCTCATTCTATAAACGTACTCAAAGTTATATGTAAAAACCATTTTTATCACTTATAATCACAGTAATTATCATAAATAATACATACTGTCAACTAACCTCATTCTATAAACGTACTCAAAGTAATATGTAAAAACCATTTTTATCACTATCGTGAAGTTGGTAACTTTTTTGATAAACTAAAATGTTGACTGGCTAACTTCAGTGTCGGTTTTACGAGACGGTGTGCGTGCGCATCGTAAAAATTTACTCTCATCATTTTTCCATAACGCGCCAAAAGAAGTAAGTATAACTTCAAAAAAATAATCATCAGCCTATCGCTGTCCACTCCTGAACGAAGGCCTCCCCCAAGTAGCGCCAACTATCCCGGTCTTGGGCAGCTCGCATTCATACATACATATCTGACTAACAGGATGGATTGATGTTGATGTTACTCTTTGACGCAAAAACGGTTGAACGGATCCGAATGAAAATTGGCACAGAGATGGATTATAGTCTGGACTACAGGCTACTTTTTAAAATAAAATGTAGGGTTTTGGGATAGATTTCACCAAAATTTCGCGAATTTCGAAGCTACAACAGATAGATTAGTTTAGCTTACAGCTGAGCACTTGAATATACAAGAAGCTAAATAAATATATGGAGGCCAATTAAAAGTTTTCAAAATTAGTAACTGTTTTAAGTAAAATGATTAGTTAAAAAATTGGTAAATCTATCACTGCAGCAAAAGAAAAACAAAAGGGCATGCGCATACATTTACATCATCAAATACCAAGAAAAGGTTACGTAATGATAGCGTTTAGATGAGAAACTGGTAGTAAACAAACATACGTCTATTTCCTCTGAAAGCATATTAAATGTTCTACATACACGAATTGTCTCGTCTATATGTGGGTCTTACACGCGGTATTTGAAGTGAAACAGGCTTCCGGAACAAGATATGCCTTGTTTTCAAGCATAGCAACTCCGAACAGTAATATATATATATATATATATATATATATATATATATATATATATTCTTTTTATGGTATAAGGGGCAAACGAGCAGATGGGTCACCAGATGATAAATGACTACCGTCGCCCATGGACACCTGCACCTCAAGAGTCACAAGTGCGTTGCCGGCCTTTAAGGTGGGAGTAGGGGCAGAGCGTGAGGGAAGGGAAGGCGTAGGGCCTGCGGTAATTCCGGTAAATTGCTTCACTGCCGGTTTTCTGTGAGGCCGTGTTATCACTCCGGTCGGCTCATGGCTCTCCCACGAAATAGATATGTATATTTATCAGCAGTCTGGTTACCATAGTACAGGTTCTGCATAGTTTGGGATCAGACAACCGTGTGCGAGATGTGTAAAGTAATTATTATTATTACATTTCATCCATACAAGTATTTGCATTGACCGAGAATCGAAGCCGTAAGCCCTGACGTAGTAATTAAGTAGTCAAAGCCGCGATTAATTTCGAAATACCATACTCGAAGTGTTTGTGTGTTGACTGTTTATGTGGAATTGAACCATTGACCCCGCGGAGTGGCATTTAATTCTACCAATCAATGAACGTTCATCGGAAATTGAATGGCATCTTCGGTTGTGTATCTATTGAATATAGGGTTGTCTCATCTAAAGATTTTATTTATAAAACCTTTAATGTCTGGTGATGTACTATTGATATATCGAGTTTGGATATCTATACTAATTAAAGATCACCTTGTGGTCGAATTTCGGCCATAATTCACTGCTAAAGGACATTGCCCATTTCAGTATGAAAATTAATTTCACACTTTTTTTATCCTGCGTCAAATATGTATAAACTGCATTATTAAGCGTGCACTGAGTATTATCTGAAATATAAACGTATATTGTAACATAACTTGGGGTTATTGAGAAATTAAATGCCAATATTAAGTTTACAAAATATTACATTTCTTCGTTTGCGAAATTTGCTTAAAAAGTCGTACAAAGAATTCCCTACGCGTTATCGCTACATACATTTATAGATACTAGAGATCGCGTGGTGGTCGAATTTCGACCATGGTTTATTTCATTGGCCAATATTACTTGACCTGTCATTGTATAGACTTTTGTACCATGACAGGTCAAAATATATACTGGACACTCATAGCTGTATGTACCCGTTTTTGCATTATTTTTTAACTTTGTAGCAAATATTCTTCAAAAATTTTAGTATTCGTCACTTCTTCTCTGTATAAACTATAAGTGTGCGAATTTCATACTCCTCCGTCCGCCCAATTTTCGTAAAAAGGGATCCAAAGTTTTCGCTTCACGTATTAATATACAGATAATAAAACTGAAGAGTTTAGTTTTCTTTATTGAACATGCCAAACCCTGGAACTACAGTCGAATTTGAAGACAGGTTCTTAAACATTACAACAGCACAAATTGAGGAACAAATACCATAAACATGGGTGAACTCGCAGGGAACCGCTCGTCCACAAATAACTACGTGGCGATAACGAGCTCTGACATATTAACACTTTCTGTTTCCACGTGGAATTTCCCGCCGACTAGGTAAATATACCTATTTCAATACAATTTATCATTTGTTTGTATAACATTAACCGACAAATTGCATAGCCATCTTGAATTATGTAGTGTATAAATAATATCACCGTTGTCACTTGTCACTTTTCGTTTGTATTATGCAACCTTGCTCACTAGTAAATAAATTATAATTAAAAAAAAAGCCGGACAAGTGCAAATCTTACTCGCGCATCGAGGGTTCCGTCAGCAAACAAACAAGATTTTTGACCGGTTTTTCTTTTTGAACCCTCAAAAATAAACAAACTGTACAGGGGCGCACCGAGGGTACCGTTAGCAAAAAAAACACAACATGTTTTTTTTTTGCTAACGGTACCCTCGGTGCGCGGGCGCGGGTAGTTAGCAAAAAAACTTGTACGTAGATAGTACATCCATCTCGGGAATCAATTCTCGAAGATGCCCGTTGTTTTCGAAAAATAAAGTTAACTTTGCAGTTCTAAAAATACTCTACCACACATTGATTTACGACAAAGTCAACTTGCCAACCGCAAAATATAAGTTTGTAATTACAAAAACATATTTTTTATGTGATATTACAACAAATTAACAACTTTCGGATGTTTTCCTTCACTTGTACTGTGAGACCTTGCTTCTTACCAAATTTCTTGATTCTAGGTCAATGTTAAGTACCCTATAGGTTTTGATTTACCTGCGAAATGTTCAAATTTGTTAAAATCTAAGGCTTAATGACCGTATCTTTTGATTGCGTTTACTAAGAAGATTTTTTACAGCTTTATGGAGCCGCTAACATAAGTATTGAATGTTAATTTTAACTTAATGCCTCCATGGGTTTCCTGAGGATAAGGGTCTTGACAGACAGTCTTTCTGACTGACAACAAAGTGATGTTATAAGGGTTCCTTTTTCCTTTTGTGGAACGGAACTCTAGAAACACGAAACAGCAATCAGAATTAAAAAGTAGAAAATATTTAATTAATTAAAACCACTGATTAAACGGTTTCATTATAAATTTAGTTATTAACAAAATCATTTTGATTGTAAGAAGCGTGGGGTGCTTGACATCAAATATTACAAATAGTTCATTGGTAACTATATAATATAATATATAATAACTTCACACATCTCACATACGGCCGTCTAATCCCAAACTAGGCAGAGCCTGTACTATGGTAACCAGACTGCTGATAAACATACTTATATATTTCTAAATACATACATATTATAAATAAATTACACCCAGACACAGAAAAAATGATCATGCTCATCACACAATTATTTGTCCTGGGTGGAAATCGAACCCACAAATTAAAATAAATGTAGAGTTATTATAAACATATAGTAAATAGCAACCCACGCTTTTTACAATCAAATTAATTATTTTCTTGTCTTCCTTATCTTTATATATATATATTTCTTCTGTGCGTGTGTATGTCATTGAACTCCACCTAAACGGCTGGACCGGTTTTAATGAAATTTTAAATATTTTTTACGTTCCGGCAGGACAAAGTCTGTGGGGTCCGCTAGTATTCTTATATTTTAGTCTGGTATTGTCATTGGTCGTTAATACGTGTGCAAATTTTCAAGTTAATCGGACGTCTTGAATTTGTAAAAACTAGGTACTTACGTTGATTAATTGCCACTTCTGAAAGGCTCATGAAAATATTGTTCAACTAACAGAGTTGTCAAGTTAAAAACGGTGTCAAATCAGTTTTTGAAACGTTGATCAAAGAATAATTAACTATTCTATGATCAATATCATTGAACATTCGAATGGCATTTGACATAAGATTTGCAGTAAAATTTTACATTTGACATAATCTTTGTTAACTGATTCGATGATCAAATCAAATGCCTAAACATGCTTTCATCATACGATTACTTAATTTTTAACAGATGACAAAACGGAGAAGGTTCTAAAGTCAACTTGTATTTTTTTTTATCTGTGACCTCGGATAACTTTTACAGGGAAGTCCGATTTCGATAATTCTTTTTTTATTGGATAAGGTATACTACAAAGTTGGTACCATTTAAATTTGGAAAAAAAATTCCCACTGAGTTTTCATCTGTAAATCGATTCTGTTGAGACTTATCCCACTAACATTATAAATGTTGAATGTTGATGAAACTTGGTATGTAGAAAGCTGGCTTTTATTCCAATATTCCCACGGGATCGGAACTTACGCGGGTGAAACTGCGGGGCGCTGCTAGTCACACACATATGTAGTCCCAATGACACTTCAACAACGCTGAATCCTGTAGTTAATCTAATGACGGAAACGGAAGCCAGTCGAGGGATCCTCCGTCTACAGCTTTCCCAACTAAGTTGGGGTCGACTTTCAGTCTAACAACGATACGGCCGAACTTTGATACGTGAAGCGACTGCCATCAGACCTCCACAACCCAAGTACTAGGCGATATCGAAGTTCTGTAGTTAGACCAGGTTGTCGGCCTTTTTTTAGGACTCCAACTATCCCTAACGAATGCCACAGATTTTCATATGGCAACCGGCACCGACCGCTTAACGAACTCTCCTAGGCACGGAGGGGTCTCAATGTGTTAAGAACCAATCACCCATCCTAAGACAAGCCTGGCTAGTATTACTTAACTTTGCAATGTGCCAACGTACTCTGTTACCACTTAGCCACGAGTCCCTCATTAATTCAGTCATATTTAAGAATTTAAATTGAACTATTACGATCAATCAGCCAGTTGATCTTCAAGTTAAATTGATGTGGTGTTGTGTTCTTGTGGGTACTGGGCGGCCATGATGTATAGTGTCTTAATATAAGTAGGTATATATGTTTTCGTCACGCAATTAGGTTTTATGTAGTCATACAAATAGGTCGCACAGTAATTTTAAGTTTTTTGCATTGTTGTTTTAATGAGCAAGTAGTCATAGGGTTGCCAAATAAAAAAAAAAAAAGTAGGCAGTCATGGGAATGCCGACGAGAAGTGAAAATACATTTTTTAAAGATTAATTATTAAGGAGCTGACAAAACTCAATGTTTAGATCAGCGCCCTCTAGTGCATCTGTCTATATAATACATAAGTATATATCAAACTACAGTAGTATAGCGCAGAATCCACAGATGGAGTAAAAATATTTTTTTAAATTTAAGAAAGGGACAATTTTCGATCAGGTCACTTGTCCTGACGCGAGTTTGACATTTTTTACCCATCCCAAAAAGTACACAACGCCGCTAAAGAAGTTTTCACTTCAAAAAACTGTCAGTACTCCACGTCAGAAGTGAAAACACACACATCTGTACCTATATATCTAATGTATTTGAGCGTGACGGTCACGCGAATTTAGTGCTTTTTCCTCAGACCAAAAGTGCCCAACGTGTCTTGGTGCAAAGGTTGTCACTTAAAAAAAAATTGCTCTATTTTGAAAAATAAAAACGTTATATAATTTATATATTAAATATAAATGAATTAAATAATAAATAAAATATGCACTCTTCAAACAAAATCAAACAAACATATGATTTCCAAATTTGCTGACAAAATATTTTGAAAAAAAGGAGAATACGTTATCCCACTTCCCACTAATATTATAAATGAGAAAGTTTGTATGGATGGATGTTTGTTACTCTTTCACGCAAAAACCACTGAACCGATTGCGATGAAACTTGGTATGTAGATAGCTGGAGACCTGGATTAACGCATAGGCTACTTTTTTATCCCGATATTCCCATGGGAGCATCACTTACGCGGGTGAAACCGCGGGACGCTGCTAGTTATAAAATATATGGCAGCCCTACGTGCTCTCATTATAATTTACCTTTCGGGGTTCGATGCCCTCCCATTACAAATATATGTAAGCATGAATATGTATATTTCCATTGGTGTTGGTATTTCTATGATATGTATACAATTTACATATTTATGTCTTTGTAAAAAATATATAAGTACTACAAGCGCCCCGCGGTTTCACCCGCGTAAGTCGCGATCCCGTGGGAATATCGGGATAAAAAGCCTATATGTTCGCGTTCGTATCGCGGACTTTTTTATTGATCTTTTTAAGATACACAATTAAGTAGTACTTTAATTTGATCTATCTCGTAAGGTTTAGCCAGCGTTTGCAATGTAAGCGCACAAAAATATGTTTGTTACGACAAGCGACATGACATTACAAATCTTTGAATTTCTCGACTTTTCTCTACAATCATTTGCATGTATACTACATATAAACCTTCCTCTTGAATCGCTCTATCCATTGGTGAAAACCGCATGAAAATCCGTTAAGTAGTTTTTCCGTTTATCGCGACCAGACAGACAGACAGACAGACGCGGCGAGGGACTTTGTTTTATAATATGTAGTGATGTGAAAGTTTGGGTGGATGGATGTTTGTTATTCTTTCACTCTGTGAAATAGGTGAATAATATTATCAATGTGTTTTTAAATATAGACTTAGGTAACATAGAAAAAAAAAATGTACGCTGATGTTTTTGCAATAAATTATATTTTCTTTCTTTCTTTCACGCAAAAACTACTGAACCGATTGCGATGAAACTTGGTATGTAGATAGCTATAGACCTGGATTAACACATAGGCTTTTTATCCCGATATTCCCACGGCATCGGGATTTACGCGGGTGAAACTGCGGGGCGCAGCTAGTAATTAATAATGATTATTACTACTATATATTTGATATTTTAGGTATGAAAATATCATGTATGTTAGAAAAAAACTGCACCTCTTTACAAAATGGCGTGAAAGACATAATTATGTTACTAGAGATGGAAATAAATTAGTTCAACCAAAATTTAGGTTAACATAATTCTTTTAAAAAAACCGACTTCAACAAAACAACTATTCCATAAAAGACTTACATATGGTTTTCTCATAGATGCCATTGTCAGAACTGGACCAAATTGAAATGGGACCACACGGGAAGCACCAGCTTTCAAATAAAAAAAGAATCATTAAAAATCGGTTCACCCAGTCGAAAGTTCTGAGGTAACAAACATAAAAAAAAACAAACAGTCGAATGAGAACCTCCTCCTTTTTTGAAGTCGGTTAAAAATACCTGATAACATACTTCAACTAAATGAGAAGAAATTTAAAACTTGTATAAAACGCACGCTATGTAAACGAGCATAATATAAACTAGATCATTATTTAGATGATAAAAATAATTCGCAAAATGCCGGCCCTTGCCCGTTACTCTAGCAGAAGCAGGCCTGAGATGGTGGCGCGACGTGTTCCGCGTGCGCCTCTCTAAATTGGAAGGAGGGCAAGGCCCTCCGCTACCATTGGTGTGGCTGCCTTCTATTTGAGGGCGGCCAAAGTCTGCTAGGGTTCTCGGGGACTTCCTTCCTAGGGTATACCCGAGTCCCTTGCGATAGACTCACTTGTTACGGAACACCGTGTGGTTTTAGTCGGTTCGATTCCGACATACCACCTCACCAATAGCCATGGTGAGGTGATGACCCGTGGGGGTTTCAACACGAAAAAAAAAAAAAAAAAAAAAAAAAGAATGCCGACCCTGCTCCACAGCCACACTGTAAATGAGTAGGTAGGCTTGTCTTGTTTTTATCTTACGTAAATATTTATTGAAATTTTGATTATTATTATTGACATTGTTAATTTAATAGAACATTGACATTATATTATACACTGTTGACATTGTAGTTATGACAGGTTTTTTTTCTATTTTTTGTTAATTGCAAAAAAATGTATTGTATACATGTGAGAACTGTGTAGTCACTTAAGTATTAAGTTAATTTTTTATGTTGCCTAGTTGAACGACCGACTAATTCTGACTGACTCCTACTCCTGACAATTGAAAAAAAACGTGTGCGTTTCGGGACGCCCAACAGAAGTGATAACTTAAACTAATCTAAGTTGAAACCAGACAGACTGGCGCCGTAACGCGTTACGTAACGAAGCGGTTTACCCTCCCATAAGAAGTTATCACTTCAAAAATACTTATAATTGGTTTACTTTAAATAAATAATTTTGATTTATTATGACGGTGTAGTTTGATGTTTGTTAGGGCTCTTACAACTATTACATTGAAATAAGAAGGAAAATTATACTAATAAATAATGTTGTACACAAACCATTGTCACTTATAATGAGAGGAAACATTTATTCAGATTATTATATCAATATTTACTTGGTTATATATACATACAGCGTGTAAGTATCACCGTCGCAAATAACCTACAAAAGCGCATCGATTTGAATGTACTTATCTCAATGCAAAAACGTCTTTTTTCGGATACTTATCACAATGCAAAAGTCAGTTCATCATTAAGAGATGCGATGCGAGATTAAGGATTTACAGTCAATAGTTTGCTTTTGCGCTACGCAATGTAACGCAATACGCGTACTGTGCGGCACGGTGAATGACCTTCAGCGCACGGCGCCGCCGCAGCTCATTGCATAAATATTGTAATGATATCACTTTTAAGCAAAAAAAAAAAAAATTCTGAATACACTATTTCAGGATTCGGTACAGTGTCACTTACACCCTGCCTACCAGCCGTTCTCCGCAGTTTCATCTACGATTATAGTCCCTGCTCCGCTCCTAAGGGTCTTAGCGTGATGTTACATAGCCCATAACCTTCCTCAATGAATACTCTATCCAATACAAAAAGAATTATTCAAATCTGACTGATAGTTCCAGATATAAGCGCGTTTAAACAAACAAACAGACAGACAATCAAACATAAAACTCTTAATGATTATTATATTAGTATGGATAGATATATCTATCGATATTATTTTCCTGCCTATTTAATAATAATAATAACTCCACACATCTCACACACGGTCGTCTGATCCCAAACTAGGTAGAGCCTGTACTATGGTAATCAGATTGCTGATAAACATAAGTACTTATATATTTTTAAATACATACATACATATCCCACTAATATTATAAATGTGTAAGTTTGGATGGATGGATGATGAACGGATGGATGGATGGATGTTTGTTACTCTTTCACGTAAAAACCACTGAACCGATTGCGATGAAACTTGATATGTAGATAGCTGGAGACCTGGATTAACGGATAGGCTACTTTTTATCCCGATATTCTCACGGGATCGGGCCTTACGCGGGTGAAACCGCGGGGCGCTACTAGTTATAGGTAAATTACACCCACACTCAACAAATTATCGTACTCATCACACAATTATTTGTCATGGGTAGGAATCGAACCCACGACCTCTGGCTTAGCAGTCAGGGTCACTAACCACTAGTCCAACAGGCCAGCCAAAAAACCGTATTTGTACATAATTATGGTCATTTGTTATTAATTTACTTTTGACAAAGCAACCTACGAGTATTATTGCGATGACATTGTGTTGAACTATACCTTTAAGATGAAAAAAAAAATTTTTTTTTTTTAGAGTTTTATGATGAAGATATTTGACTTTGACTTCGACTTTGTACTTGTTTTAATTAAAAGGTCCATCCCAAGGTTGTCTGGATGACATTGCTTCAAGTGGTAACAAGGCCTCTATTTATGCTACACATTTTTTTACAACTAAGTCTACTTAAAAATATTAGAATTACATATATGCATAAATCTATATATTAATACTCGAACGTTAAACTCGCGTTATTTGCGACTTTGAAGGGTTGTTTCTCAGAAACTGCCTAGCTAGATCGGATGCAGGGTTGCCAACACAGTAGTTTTTCCATTAAATTTAGTAGTTTTTATTTTTGAACAGTAGAAAAAAAATATTTTTAGTAGTTAGTAGATTTTGTCAGTAGCATGGTTGGTCATCAGTATATACAAATTTTAATTTCTTAACCATCACATGTCAGCATAAAAAGTTAAATACTTTACTTAGTTTTCTCATGAATGTTAAAATTAAATATGTAGACTATATATATGTTCACATACAATTAATATATACAATAAGATAATTATTTTCAAGCAGATATTCGCGATTAAAATTAAAATGGCATTATTTTTACAACATATCGTAGTACCAATCATCAATACTCAATACAAATAAATAAAATTGAAGTGTCTATTTGTAATGTCAAAATAATAGTTATTTTTTAAACTCATACAGTCATTTGCACGATACCTATACATAAAAATCAGTTTTTAAAATTTTTGTGTCTGTCTGTCTGTCTGTCCGTCTGTTTGTTTTGGCTAATCTCGGGAACGGGTGGACCGATTCCCACGGGACTTCCACTGGCAGATAGCTGGTCTTATAAGGAGTAACTTAGGCTACTTTTATTATTGAAAAAGAATTAGGGTTCCGCGCAAAAATATATGAATATGTACACGCGAGCGAAGCTGCTCGGAAACTGCTAGTTACCAATAAACAAGCTCACCAATTTTGGAGCGGATGCCTCATAACTTTTTTTTATATTTCTAAATTCGCGAATTCGAAAACGGCCCGCGTGTTTCGGATAGCAAAAAGATTTCATTATTTTGTTTACCGTTATAGGGTTGAAACCTTAAAGTATCTGCATTTTCACCCGGTTGCCTCTTCAAATTTTTTTACGTTTTGGCCTCCCCTCTCATTCGAACGGTACGGAGGGGATTCAGTATCACTTTAAGACCCACATTCCCACTCGCCATCCGGTTGCCTCTCCCAACCGCATTTAACGTGCCATTTCTTTAACTAAAATACTGGTATGTGAGAAGGTCTTCTTAATTCTATTTTTGTTTTTAAAAAAAATACAAGAGTTGAACAAAAATAGAAGATGATCGGAGCCTCGGAGCTTTGACCTTAAGGCGAGGTGTTACCACATTATCAGCAAAACGTCGAATCTTTGGAACTCGAGTGTGATTAAACCGCACAAAAGATACTATTGAAAAAGATACTGCATATAGATGAAAGAATCATGAAAAATGTTAACCGGGCAAAAATGTGATTAAAGGTTTAGTTTCTCTAGAAAGCCATCGTTAATTTTACCATTAAAATAAACTTTGGCGTCGAGATTCTCGGTATTTTCAGCGATAACTACATTTTTTTTTTTAGAAATACCTAGATATATAGTTAAAATAAAATGTTAACCAGTTACTTTTTTAATTTAAACCGTGCATTTCGAATAATTTAAAGAAATCCCTGTAAATTAACTCTCTGCGCAACCCCGCCATTTTGCTGATTCAAATATGATTTACAATTTCGAATCCTATTTGAGTGTCACCAAATGTAATAGTGGATTATGTACTTTCATTCAGTTGTCGGGCAGCACCCGACAAAGAAGAGTACGACAAACAAAATAGCATCAAAAAACAAATATGTCGCAACGAGACGCGATGCCATGGTATATGTAACAAAGACTAACTCGCAGATAAATAAAAATTCGCAAAAAAAATTAATAATGAATCGTGGTCAAGGTCATAAAAGACTCCTCAAAAAATTAAGTATTACACATATGACTTCGAAAAATTAGATTTATTATTGTTTACAAATTAGTTTGATTTTTTTTGTAAAACCAAACATTTAAAGTTAAGTTGACGAAGATTACGGAGTCAATTTTATTGTGCTCAGGAGCAGCATATGACGGAAAATGATTTGGAGACGGCAAAGAATGTCTTTTTACTCAATTTAAATATCCTAACTACGGACAAAGACCGCATTCAAAAAGAGACTCGTTTATAAAGTTATTGTAGAGTGATTGGCTAGAGCTAAGAAAAAATATGGTAACTGCTTCTAATTTCGGTCAGATTGTCAAAAAAGAAGAAAAAACATGAGTTGTGCAAATTTCCTTAAAAACTTATAATATTCTAAAAATTTAACATATATAACCTCTATTGCTGCATAGAATAATAATATGAGGTATGTTTACATAATAAACCATTTGATTTTAAAATATTAACCTTGTTTCTTTTTAAGCGACTTCTAAAAAGGAGGAGGTTCTATGTTCGTCTGTATGTATTTTTTTGTGTATGTTCATCGATATTTTCGCCAATTGTGAAACGATTAAAAAAAAATTAAAAAAAAAGGGTATACTCCCGAAGTGGTCCCATTATCATCAAGTCAGGATCTGATGATGGAATCTCAAGGAAATCGAGGAAAAACTAACTAACTGTAGTTTAACCTACGGGGGACTACGTGCAGACCACGAGGCCACCCTCCACGTTACTACTAACTAACTAAACTATGTGCAGACAGCATGCATCTCATTCTCATTCGTTCGTTCGCCGCCGTGTCGCGCGGGGACGTAGGTACCTACGACTTTTCAGTAGACGATTCAGTCGTTCGCAGAATATTTCATTTTAGTTCCATGTCAGGAATGAATTCCTAATAGTACTTAGTGAATTACACAAGCCTAGCTAGCGTCTATAGGGTGCAGTAGTTGCTTACCATCAAACAGGCAGTATGCTATTTTCCACTTTTGTAGCATAAAAAATAAAAGCTAAACGTCACACGATTAAAAAAATCATAACTATTAAAATAGCATTACTTGCTAATAGCAAAATGATCATGCAGGTACTTGTTGAAAATGCCTAAATAAAACGGCTATCTGATTTCCTTACTTAGACTGTGTAATCTTCCATGAGAGGTTTACAATTGTGTGTGCATGTGTGCATGTGTGCAAGAGTTTGATTTCAAATCGCTCTAAGACCGCGCCTTAACTGTGGAAGTTGATGGACAGCTCTTGCGAATAGTTTTCGCACCAATAAATATTTAATTCCATATACCAGAGATTTAATTTTTCATCTCCAGTCAGATACAGCACTTTCCCGAAAAAAATCTTCTCGCTAAAGCCTTGGCAAGTATAAGCATATAATAGACCGCTACAGTACCCAGACAGAACAAGATAGATCATTGTTTTGTCTTAATCACAATTCTGCGAACATTACCGGGAAAATATACATAGAAGAAATGTGAGGAATGTTTGCTGATATGTCGCACACGTGTTTAATATAAATGAATCATTTGTTATGCGTATATTTCCTTATGCATGCAACAAAGCATATTTATGTTCATGCAATTACCAGTTTCACAAATGTCACTCTAAAGCCACTATGGAATATAACATTACGCCTGCATTTCACTTACGGTATTGGTAGATTCCGGGGCCACGGTGGTTCCGAAATAAGCATAAAAAGATCAAGGCACAGCCATAAAATCCTTTTATCGCCTTTTTAGACACCCTTTATCGCATTTGTTGTGAATAAAGCTAGAAGGTTGAATTTTCAGTGACGTATATTGTGTTATAGTGAGTGCAAATTCCCAAATTACATTCAATTTCGAACCAATAGTTTAAGAACTATTGCAAGTAAAAATTCCTTAATGTCGTTATTCACCGATAACAAAGTTCTAAGGTACCTACTTCTAGCAGACAAGCTTCAAATTTTAAACACGATTAAGCGAAAGCTAAATTTGGCCGAGACTAAGACGTCTTACACGTGTGTACATAAAATCGA
Organism: Euplagia quadripunctaria; assembly: GCA_963859945.1. Taxonomy (NCBI): domain Eukaryota; kingdom Metazoa; phylum Arthropoda; class Insecta; order Lepidoptera; family Erebidae; genus Euplagia; species Euplagia quadripunctaria. Next base: position 2,773,047 of record OY982588.1, on the reverse strand, counting down.
CGCGACGCGTGTGGTCAACGTCATTTTACGCTGGTTTTCGACTCTCTTATCAGTTACTTAAAACCGGACAAGTGCGAGTCTGACTCGACACCGAGGGTTCCGTAAACTTGTATGTAGATAGAACGTCCATCTCGGGTATCGATTCTCAAAAACTTTTGCCCGTCTTTTTGGAAAAACAAACTTAACTTTGCGGTTGCGATGTACGACAAAGTTAACAATCCAACCGCAAAATATAAGTTTGTAATCACAAAAACTATTTTTTGTGTGATATAACAACAAATTGACGACTTTCGCGATTTCTCCTTTATCTGTGCTATAAAACATTGCTTCATGCACAATTTCAAGACTCTAGGTCGACTGGAAGTACTCTTTAGGTTTTGATTCCCTTGCGAGTAGTTGCGAGTTTGCAAATATGCGGCTTAAGTTGCTGTTTCTTTTGATTGCGTTGACATAGAAGTTTGATTTTGTTACAGCTTAAAGGTATTATAGACTTGAGTATTTGATATAAATTTCAATTTAATATCTCTACGCGTTCATGAGGAAAGGGGTAGTAAGTTTAAAATTATTAAAAATATTTTTATTATACGATGTAACAAAAAATTTACGGTTTTCACAATTTTTCCTTTATCTGTGCTATAAGGCGTTGCTTCGTACCAAATTTCAAGATTCTGAGTTCACAGGAAGTACCCTGTAGGTTTTGATTCCCTTGCGAGTGTCGAAAATTTGCGGAAATTTGCGGAAATTGGCGGCATAAACGGCTGTATCTTTTGATTGCGTTGGCTTAGAAGTGTGATTTTTTCACAGCTCCAAGGGACAGTAAACCTAATTATTTGATATAAATTCCAGCTCGATACCTCCACGCGTTCCTGAGAAAAAGGTGACAGACAGACAGACCTTCGGACGGATGGACAACAAAGTGATCCTATAAGGGCTCCGTTTTTTCCTTTCGAGGTATGGAACCCTAAAAATGAATGAATCGGACAGTGAATTTGAAGAAGATTTACTTTTTTTAATGGCTTTAAATCGCTTTAGAGTATTAAGGAAAAACAATACGAAATACTGTCAGACGCGTGGATTATCCCCTCCACCATCCGATGAAAATCTGTGATCACTGGACCGGCGCGGCGGCATCGCGTAGGGAGCGTTGCGTCACATGGCGTGGATCTAATGTAGCTCTACAAAACTAGTTGCCATATAAAATATATGGGGTCCAACGCGTCCAGATCGGCGTACGTGGCCCACGTCAGCCTAATATAGCCTTTAGTCTTTAGCCTATAAAGCAAGAAAAACTAAAATGCATTTAGTTCCGTTTTCAATTTATAAAAACTGCATAAGTAACTTTGTAATCCTATAAAATAGATATGCGATTACAAAGTTACTTTTGAAGTTCATACAATTATTCGTCATACTCCCTAAATATATGTGACAGATGAAGAGATGATGCCTTTGAAAGCCTACCTACAAAGATAAATGAGATCTCATAAAAAACATAACATGGAAAAAAAATGCAAGTCTCGCAACGCAGTTCTTCTACCGTAAAAAAATTTGGAGATTTAATTGTTACGTAATTAGTTTACCATAACATTTTATTTATAGTGTCAGTGTACCTAAGTCACTCCCACAACTGAGACGGAATCTAATGACACCTCATAGGTGGAAATTTGACAATTTATTTGTTAGTGGGAGAGTCATGCTTCGGTACGTACGGGCCGGCTCGACCGGAGTGATACTACAGCCTCACAGAAAACCGGCACTGAAGCATCTGCTCGTTTGCCTCTTATTCCATAAAAAATACGGTTTAAGATGTAGAGTGTGCCAAAGAATTAGACACACAGACGTACTTACATACTGTCACACCTCTGTGATGTATAATGTTTCTGGCAGGTGAGTCTCTGTACTGTGTCAGATGGAAATAGATATTTAAAATGTATAAATGAGAGGATAGGTTGATGTCAGATGTGAGCGACGGTAGATGTCAGAACGGTTCGCCGAAGAAATATAAAAATGTGATCAAGATATTAATTATATTGTATTATCAATGTTAAATGTGATAAGCTTGCTGACTGATTATATAGCCTTACGAGCTAGTGAGTGTTTCAATAATTATGTTTTCACAAGCGACCCTGAAGTCCCGGGTCCTCATGCTACGTTACCCCGGTCTTAGCAATACATAGTCAGTCGTACGTCACTCCTTCGCCAGTAACAATGCATGAGTTAAGCTACACGTATCAAAATTTTGTACAAAAGGTTTAAATTGAACTTTTTTTAAACATAATAATTTAAAGAGAAAAATAACAAAATGTAAAAAATACTTCTGCATTGTATTTTTAAGATTTAGGTATTCTATAATTTGGCAAAGCAACAGAATAGTTTTTTTTTTCCGACTTGCATAATTATCTCATTTAAAATTACATTCAGCATTTATAATAATTGTTGTGTTTGTATTTTATTTAAAAGTATAAAGTTTAATATATCTATATATTATATAATCACTAGCAACGCGCCCCGGCTTCGCACGGGTACAAATTATACACCTAAACCTTCCTCATGAATCACTCTGTCTATTAGTGAAAACCGCATGAAAATCCGCTCAGTAGTTTTTCAGTTTATCGCGAAAGGACAGACAGACGCGGCGGGGGACTTTGTTTTATAATATGTAGTAATATGTAGTGAAGATTTTTATAATGTGTTTTTTTTTCATCAATAGCTAAGCTACATGATATGATGATGATTCTAAACGCAAAAACCTCATAAAGTAATGAAAAGTAATCAGAAACACTATTCGTTCTTACAATTTTCGAGGGTTTCTCTCAATTTTATCAGGATCCCATCATCAGATTCTGACTTCCTTGACATGGGACCACCCTTGAGGTACCCTATCTAACAAAAAACAATAATCAAAATCGGTTCGGCCCGCCAGCCGCTCTGCCCCCGCTTTTTAAATCTCTGATATCTTCTAAGATATTCATTTTTATTATATGCTGTAAAGGGCAATTTTAATCTACATGAAATGCACAACGTATCTAATGTATTTAATTGGATAAGGAATAATACTGTATTGTTTAAAATAGTTTGATAAATAACCCATATTTTTGTTGTAATATGTAAAAGATAAAAATGGATACTGTGGGTTATCCTTAGGCGATAAACATATACAATCGCGGACTTTTTTATTGATCTTTTTAAGATATACAATTCCGTGGAACATTAATTTGATCAATCTCGTAAGGTTTAGCCAGCGTTTGCAATGTAAGCGCACAAAAATATGTTTGTTACGACAAGCGACATGACATTACAAATCTTTGAATTTCTCGACTTTTCTCTACAATAATATGCATGTATACTACATATGAACCTTCCTCTTGAATCACTCTATCCATTGGTGAAAACCGCATGAAAATCCGTTCAGTAGGTTTTCCGTTTATCGCGAACAGACAGACAGACAGACAGACGCGCCGGGGGACTTTGTTTTATAATATGTAGTGATGTAGTGATAAGTTTAAAATTTAAAACACCCCCGACTCGAAAATCCCTTCAACGATTACAAAATGCCTTATATCATTTTGAAAAAAAGCTGATACTCTTACACTGCTGGACCGATTATAACCAAACATAGCTAAGAACCACCGCAAGGAAACTGGCTTTCAAATGAAAAAAACCACATCGAAATCGGTCCATCCGTTTGCGAGTTACGATACCACAGGCAGACACACACACACACACACAGACATCGACGTCAAACTTATAACGCCCATTTTTTTGCGTCGGGAGTTAAAAACAAAGTCCCCTGCCCTGAGCTGAAAAACTACCGAACGGATTTTCATGCGGTTTTCAACAACAGACAGAGTGATTCATGAGGAAGGTTCAGGTGTATAATTCGTTAACGTTTTGTGTAAATTGGTTGAAATATGATGTTTACCATCAGGTGACCCGTCTGCTCGTTTGCCCGCTATACCATAAAAAAACAGTCAGTCGTAGGACTGCACGTCAGAAGTGAAAACATAAATTCATAATGTATTTGCATATACATACACACACACAAACACATACGTATATATATAATTAGGTTAAAAATAAAAAGTAGGTAATAACATATCTAAATGTATACATAGGGTACACTGGAAGTTCTGCGCTCCTGGCCGCTCATAAATGTTTGAATTTCGAATGTTATATTTTTTAAATATAAGAAACTCGGCTCCGTCTTACGAATTTTCGATCAGGTCACGTGTCCTGACGCGAGTTTAACATTACGCACGCCAAAAGAAAAATATGTACATAATATATATTTTGTGTTAAATATCAATGCAAGAGAAATCATAAATATATATATTTTTTTTATTATTTCAGATCATCCGCATTGAGGAACACTTCGTATTTATGATATCTCTGGTAAGTCTTTCGATATTCGCACACTCTTACGTAAAATGACACAAGATTTCCTTACTACCTACTTACTTAAAGGCAGTATCAATACGTAATGGCTTATCTAGCTAGCACTGGATACACAAATGAAAAACAAAAACCGCATTCGAATTTTTTTTTATTTTATTTTATAGGGGGCAAACGAGCAGACGGGTCACCTGATGGTAAATGCCCTTTAAGGTGGGAGTAGAAGAGGGGAAGAGGGGAGAGGGAAGGGCTAGGATCTCCGGTAACCTCACTCACGCGGCGAAAAGTATTGCTTCACTGCCGGTTTTCTGTGAGGCCGTGGTATCGAGCGGAATCGAGCCGGCCCATACGTGCCGAAGCGCCCGAAGCATGGCTCTCCCACGTCAGAAGTCTGTCTGTTCAGTGATGCTCAAGATTAATCCTAAGCATTACGTTAAAATAATAATGTAAACAAACAATTACAAAGTATATATACATACACAGACATATATACACATACACGTACATATATACAAATAAACACGTTTTTATAAGCCTTCCTCAAATACTTATTGCGGTTGAGGAAAATTATATTTACCGTTGCGATTATAGTTTTACATATTGTTTGGAAAAACAATAATGATAGTGAGTGACGAGCAGAATATATTGTTGCAAAACAATTAAAATTGTTGTGTAAATCAGCGATACGCCAGGATTTCCATGTTCAGGGTCCATCAGAATGAAAATACGCACTAAAAATGACTTCGTTTATTTTCACACAACCCGTAGCACAGTACTAAACTTGTTTTTCACAATCCAAACGTTTCTATAACCTTACAATAGATTTTTAAACGGATAAGCGACTACAACCTCTTTTATAACAAACTAGCAGCGCCCCGGTTTCACCCGGGTAAGTCGCGATCCCGTGGGAATATCGGGATAAAAAGTAGCCTAGGTGTTAATTCAGGTCTCCAGCTATCTACATACCAAGTTTCATCGCAATCGGTTTAATAGTTTTGGCGTGAAAGAGTAACAAACATCCATCCATCCATCCATCCATCCATCCATCCAAACTTTCACATTTATAATATTAGTGTGATAAATGAAATGACTAAAACTAATTTTTGAAAAATAACTTAATATTCAAAATAAATATGTTAAACAATTTAACACAACTTTAAATGATTCATTTTACACAAATTACATTTATTTAATATAAACAAATATAATTTTATAAAGATCGTCAGCAGATGGCGCTGTAATCAGGATTCAATAGAAATTAAGTTCTATTTCATGCATAAAATAATTAAATTTGATACAGAAGAATAATATTAATTATAATAGACTTTATTTTGCAGATTTACACAATTATTTGAATATATTATTATTTTAAATGACTATTTGTATTATAAGTTCGACTTTAAACAGTCAAAACAATGTCTATTAGAACTAAATACTAGAGGTTGATAAACAATTGTTTTACTGTTTACTAATAATTATTTGAATATCAATCTAATGTATTATGGATATTTCTATAATAATATAATCACTTAAAAAAAATATATTTGAAGATTTGCACCCGTATGTACTAGCTGACCTGGCCGACTTCCCCATTTTCCGGGTAACTTTTCCAGTTATTTGATTTGGCTCACCTTATTTGGACGGGTAATAAACATTTTTAAGAAAAAATAGAAAACTGTCCAGCTATTCCAAAGCTATATGTTTACCAACGACCAGCATTAAATTTTTACACGCTTTATATTAGCTTCACTTGTATGTGTGTAACCGACTCCTTTGGGCGCGATTTTGACCCACTTTAAACGGCCAGATTTCATTAAAATCTTGCACACGTATCAAAGACCGATGACAATGCAATAATTCGATTAATTTTTTTATTTCTTTTAGTTGAATTTTCTATGAAAGCGCGTTTTTTAGTTTTTTAAACCATAATTATTATTTAATTGGGTGACTAGCTTTGCCCGCCGCTTCGTTCGTGCGTTTGTTATGTATAACGTAACTAATATTTAACATTTAGACAAAAGTTTCAACTCCTATCACACACATCCGTCTGATCCCAAACTAGGCACAGCACAGCCCGTATACTATGATAACCAAACTGCTGATAAACATACTTATATATTTCTAAATACATACATATCACTACATATTATAAAACAAAGTCCCCCGAAAAACTACTGAACGGATTTTCGTGCGGTTTTCACTAATAGACAGAGTGATTTATGAGCAAGATTTAGGTGTATAATTTGTACCCGTGCGAAGACAGGGCGGGTTGCTAGTTGTAGATAAATTACACCCAGACACGGAACAAATGATCATGCTTATCACACAATTGTTTGTCCTGGATGGGAATCGAACTCACGACCTGTGGCTCAGCAGTCGGGATCACTAACCACTAGACCAACATTATATTACTTATGTAAACTTAAATTCGTGGCTTGGATGGATTGTAAACAAAACCGAAAAAAAATAACAGCGTTTTAGCTGTAAACTAACTTTATTTACACACATATTTAAGTCTCTTTTTTTCTAGTTAGCCTTGCACGTATCCCACTGCTGGGCAAAGATCTCCCCCCTACGCTTCCACTCCTCTCGGTCCTCGGCCACCCTAGGCCACATGTTTAAATAAATGTCGAGATCGTCCCTCCATCTCCTCCTCGGCTTTCCTCGCCGTCGCCGACCACCTCCAGGTATCCACTCCGTGGCTATTTTCGCCCATCGAAATGGCTCCATTCGACAGACGTGTCCGTTTGCACTATTTATATTGCAAAACCGTAATCTCAATCAGGTCTTTTTGTTTAAGCGGAATATAATATTTCGTTATGATAATTTTGCAATTCGTTATGATAATTTTATTCGGGACAAAAGTGCCATGACGATCGTTTGTGTGTCGAAGTGGCAAAAATGGTTGTAACTTCGAGACATTAATTCTGTTTTCCTCATGAAATAATGTGAATAAAGTTTATTATCATTGAAAAATTACTTTAAAATCGCACTTGGCCGGGTTTTTTGGTATAAGTACATAATCGCAAATAGACACTTACTGCATTTTTTTGCACGGCATCCTCATCCTTTTTCTAAAATAATAAGGAGCCTCAGTAACAGTAAAATTCCCGTCAAAATCGGCCCACCGATTTCGGAGATTAACCGGAACAAACAAATAGACAAATAATTCTTTCAAAAAAAGATCAACTTAAAAAAAAACTTCTACAAAATACTAATATGGTTTTCTCATGGATGCCATTGTCCGAACTGGACCAAATTGAAATGGGACCACACGGGAAGCACCAGCTTTCAAATAAAAATCAGAATAAGAATCATCAAAATCGGTTCACCCAGTCGAAAGTTCTGAGGTAACAAACATAAAAAAAAACAGTCGAATGACAACCTCCTCCTTTTTTGAAGTCTGTTAAAAATTTAAAACAAGATTATTTGGTATAAGTATTGTGTAATCAATTATATTAACTTACATGTAAAAAGCTATTATTTTGACATTGCAAACAGACACTTAATTTTTTTTTTGTAGTATTTGGACACTGATATTTATATATAATGTAGAATTTTGAGCGTAATGTTTAGAAGCACAATTTAATAGCTTATCTTTCATTTCATTCATTTAAATAAATTTTGTCCATGCTTTTTAAGCACAGTACCCTGTCAAAAAAAAAAAAAAAAAACCACTGTGCCTTTTCATGTTTATTTATTTACTTATCTTTTCATTGTACACTCTCTAAGTGAAATACAATACGAACATAATATAAACATTTAGGTATATTCCAATCGGCCGTCTTATTGCTCACGGCGTCCTGCATATACTGGCAGGTAAAAAGTCTGTATATATAAGCATGTTGCTTGATATTTCAAAATTTCATCAAAATAGACAGTCCCCCGCGCCAAACAGTCCCCTTTTTTTTTTAAAGTGGCACAGTAGAAAAAAATACTTTGTTATTTACCGAAACAAAAAAACAACTTAACAAATGTTACTGTTACGGAAGCCGAAACTGACCCGTGGCCGCCATCTATTGACGAGTAGAGGAAGTCATACATTACCTAAATTGAGACGCACGGAGCGGAGACCATCCTTTAGCGAATATCGGAACTAATAGTATATCAATAAGAATATTCTTCTAAGTTCTGGAAATTCGACCAGCGGTCGAATTAAGTACAGATGAGATGTTTCAGGAAAATTCACCAACTTCTAATGAGATGAATTTATGACTATATAAAGACTTTGCAATGCAATAGAGATTCAGTTCTAGTTGAGCGATACTGCATGCAAGTAACAAGTGCGAAGTATAGCGAATAATACGAGTGAAAAGTGTGTGGAAATAGAATGAATTGTAATTGTGTTAATTGCTAATTATTTGAATAAATTGTGTCTACTTAGTAATAAATTTGTGTATTATCTAATCCCGAACCCGGGCTTGTAACATTACCAACCATTTTACACTTGAAAATACACCATCCGTTTGTTCTTAACGCAGGACACCAGACACGCATGCCTCTGGACAGATGATCGTAGTTTAATGAATTATGCTCGAACATTCTTTAGCGAAAACTATGTAGTCGCTGGTGATCTTTATGTCATGTAGGTGAACTTTGTATATTTGAATTTCTCCTAAATTGTTTAACAATGAGAAACTACGACTCAAAGTCCATCGGAGTTTACAGAGAATTGCTTCCGAGGTTACATCTGAGGCCCGACAATAAGACTCCAGGTGGACCATGTGGTTGGGGTCGCCTGTTGTTTAACAGGCGGCCAAGTCTGCCAGGGTTCACAGGGATTTCCTTGTAAGGGTACACCTGAGGTCCTGGTAATATGGACTGTGACGGAACAGCGTGTGGTTTTAGTCGGTTCGAGTCCGACATACCACCCTACCGCTTAGCCGAGGTGTGGTGACGACCCGTGGGGGTTTCCACAGATAAAAATAAATAAATAAAGGTGGACCATGTGGTCTTACGGCCGTTTCCAATAACCAAACTGTAGTTACCGATAGATCGCTATCTCCAAAAAGAACAGAAAGCTCCTATCTATCTATAGTGTGCGTTTCACAATCAAAGATAAGTGCTATTTATCTTTATCCAACGAAGGGTAGCGCCTTTCCTTTCGTCTATCCACGCCTCTTCAAACATCTGGTTTTTTTGTTAACCACTTAACAATAATCACCCTTAAAACCGTTCTAGTTTTTATAGATTTAATTTTTTTTTAGTCATGAAAGCGGCCCTTGACAAAATATGAGACAATGCTGCTTGTGTAACATGTGGCGTCAAATGTCTTCTCAAATAACAAAGCCATTAATAATAATAGAATCAAAGTACAGGCTTTGTTAACAAATGATTTTATTTCTTCGATTTTTCGATTCGAATAAAAATCAAACTTCATTAAAATCTAATTGACAGAAATGGAAGCAGCTATAGTAGTACGCATTCTGTTAAAACGAATTTACTTTTTAAATTGGTATTACACTAAATCTGTAATATAAGTTAGTACTAAATTATTTATTTAACTGATTTACAGCAGACTCAGTATAAATCTGTATGCATATTATTCACGTCATTTTATTTCATGGTTAGGTATTTAAATTCTTCATCACAATTATAATTTTAAATAATTCTAACTACAATGTTCTGTTGTATTATATTTTTAGTATATTTTTCCTACTTCAACTATACATTTTTAGAAGTTATCCTTGTCAAACCGGCCGATTTTGATAGATAAGCAAATGATGTTACTTGAGTTAGCTCCGTCTATCGAAAAGTAACTTAAATTTTATATTGAAATGAAAGTAAGAACCATTTGTATGGGGGTTCCTATCTCTAGTTGGCTACCTGTCCTCTCGACGATAGATTGATTATTTCGATAGAACATGCTATACCCCAGTAAGATATTGAAAAGCAAGTAAGGACCAAAGGATAGATTTGTCTCTCTTTTATAGGTGGAATTACAGATAGATAGGTTATTGAAAACGGCCGTTAGACGCCTCAACTCCGACGTACCACCTTACCGTTTAGCCCCGGCGAGCTGACGCATTTCGTTTTTACCCGAAAAACAACAGGGTTCACGTCACCTCTCCTGTTGCCAGCACTGATAATTTCTTAGTTTGTTATAGCCTTGACCCCGATTATCTTGCACTTATCTGAGTGTAAACAATGTTTTATGTCCTGTTTACATTTTGTTAAATGCACGGGTTAAGCAGTAAAATTATGCTTGATTTGTATTGACTATATTCATCATTTATGTATTCCCCTGGCCGGTTTCGGCTACGGTGTCTGCTGCCTGTTTGTTGAAGGGTTGCGATGATTTGTTCTTTTTTTTTTAAAAGAAAACTCCCGCATTAGGAATGGCTCCTGTGTCTTTTACAAACCTACACACAACGGACACAAAGAACACCCAGACTCTGATGGGAATCGAACCCATGACCTATGGCGTAGCAGTCAGGATCACTAACCACTAGGCCAACTAGCTCTATTATATGCCCTTAAATGACTGCAGTAGCCAATTTTGTTGGTACATAATGTTGGTGGTCTGGTTTAAGAGCACCGCACTTCGCATCTTACTCGGTTTTTATCTGATCTTCAAATGCGTTTATTTTTTCAGGTAGCATGTGGCTATTCAAATCGGGAACTTGCTCGCTGTTCCTATTTTGTAGTATCGATGTGGCATCGCTTCATATGTCTTCTCTGGACATCCTTATAACGTAGGAACTGACCGCCTTGTTTACGTTTTCCGTTCTGGAGTTCAGAGAAGAGATCGTCTGTAATTATCAAATCAATAAGTGCAAATAACAAGGAATATCTGTCTGACCTTTGAAGGTGAATAGTACTTAAAATCGATACGATATGCCAGATATCCCGATCTGGCATATCGTTATTTATATGCGAGTGATTAATCAAACAGATCTTTGCACAAGTTTCAAACAAGTACCAAAATGAATGAATGAATGAATGAATGAAGTCTTTATTTGCGAGAACATGGGTACATTTGACAGATATACTCATAGTACTGTTATATTATAGTACTGCTGGATACTCATAGTACACAGACTGCCACTCAACGTGAATTAATACCACTATCAGTAATAATGACTAGCCTGCAGTCCCAGCAGTTAAATCCATGTTCATGGTCACTTACAATTACTACAATTTCAAAATAGAAACGCAAACATAGGCTCATTTTTGAGTATTCTGTCAAAACTAAAAATGCTTTGCCTGCAAGAAATCTGTAAGCAATTTGTAGGAATATCTAATCAATGTTTTGTTACAGTAGGAAATGACATGTCTCAAATAAAATCCTCAAATAAAGAAAGAAAAATAAAAATTATATCAGTATAGATTTAATAGCAGCCTTAGTAATATGTGTGCTCTGGAGGTCACCTTTTACATTTTTCTATAACTACTTACATTGCAGTCATTTCTATGGTTTGCCGGTATGTACGGTACTCGAACTTTACAATAAATATTTATTTACACAGCATATTGTACACAGAGAATTTATTTATACACAGTATACAATCATTATCATGATCATCTTGCCCTTTTCCTCATTTTATTTAGGTTGACACTGCAGTAGCTTGAAGAGGCTGGGGACGCGTACCCGAATGTCTGTCCTCTGATTGGAGAGGCCACCAGGCCATCAACATACACGAATTTACAGCCTGCAATATACTAAACTAGCACCTAAGCCTTCCTCATGAATCAATCTGTCTATTTGTGAAAACCGCATGAAAATCCGTTCAGTAGTTTTTCATTTTATCGCGAACAGACAGACAGACAGACGCGGCGGGGTACTTTGTTTTATAATATGTGATGTATACAATTAATCAGTGGTATGGTTGTAGTTAAAGTGACGTGACCAGCGTTTAGCTCAGCTGGAGGGGTTAATAAGAATACTAGAAAGATGTGACCAACGTTTCTAGAATTCTTTTAAAAGAGCTGGGTATATTCGCATTACTACTATTCGTCTTAAAAAAATATACAGTGTGTTACAACGCCGACGGCTTAACGTGCTCTCCGAGGCACGGAGGGGTCTCGATGTATTAAGAACGGTCACCCCTCCCAATACTGACCTGGCTAGTATTACTTAACCTTGTAATGTAGCTAAGAAGCGGCGGTAGCGTAATGGCTAAGGCGTCGGACTTGCGATCAAGTGGTTGCGGGTTCGAACCCCACCCAGTGCACTACCGTCGTGAACCCACTAATAACACAAGCGTTAAGCTTAGCTGGAGGGGTTAACGAGATTACTAGTAATGTGTGACCCACGTTACTAGTAATCTTTTTATAACAAAAAACAAAAAAAACCACTTAGCCACGAGCCCCGCGTAACACCTTGTAAACCTATACACAATTTATTACTGTTGGTTTTTCATGATAAAAATACAAAGTCTGCCGAATTTGCACTCCGAACGCAAAACTGACTCATTAGTCCAGCGCATTGACTTTCATCACGCGGATACATTACTCGAAAACACGAACAAAGACGACGTGAAACAAAAACCCGATTACGTTCAAGAAAAAAAAAAATTAAAAAAAACTAAAGAACGAAATAACCTTTGTCATTCCCTCCTTTGTCACTCAGACAACTGAGACGAATCTAATGACATCTCACATGTGGAAGTTCTTTCCAAAGAATTAAACATACTATTTCGTAAAATAAAATCTCAACCTTATAGATCAGAAGTTAAAATTTAAATTTGCTTGCAGTCCAATTTTTTATTCATAGCCTTTGTTGGTAATCAGGATGTATTTTTGAATACGTACAAGTCTTTCCCCTTTTTAACCGACGAAAAAAAAGGAGGTTCTCAATTCGACCGTATATATATATATATATATTTTTTTTTAGGTTTGTTCAGCCCTCTCTCCGTTATTTATGAACCGATTTTCGATTATTCTTTTTTTGTTAGATAGGGTATACCTCAAGGGTGGTCCCATGTCAAGGAAGTCAGGATCTGATGATGGGATCCTGATAAAATTGAGAGAAACCTTCGAAAATTGTAGGAACGAATAGTGTTTCTGTTTACTTTTCATTACTTTATCAGGTATTTGCGTTCAGAAATCATCACCTCATGTAGCTGAGCTGATGATGAAAAAAAATTACCAAATACAAATCTTTTTGACAAAAAATTAAACCGACGGACGACGGACAACAAAGTGATCCTAAAAGGGTTCCGTTTTTTCCTTTCGAAGTACGGAACCCTAAAAATTATTAAAAAAATACTTTTCTGTGGATCTACCTACAATAGACAATGAAAGTAATCATTATTTTAGTTGAGTAGTAGTAAGCTTACCTTCATTACCTTCATTTTGGTAATAAATAAATTTTCCTTGTCTGCGGTATCCTTTAATTGAAAGTAAATATTCCTTGCGCAACAAAAAAATATGTCCTACCCCTGTCAATTAACTAGCTGCGTCTTTTACGACTTGTGTATTTAAAATTCAAGTGCTTCAGCACTAGTCTCACTGTAGCCCTTGAGAGATTGGGTAAGTCAGAATCTTCATTGACAGCGTCTGTGATCCAAAGAGCAAAAAATTAACATAAGTTATTGGTCAGAAGGTCGCCTTATGGACAGTAAATAAAATCGACGATAGTTAATTAATAATAATTCGTTTTAATTACGTAGTTATCTGTTTATTTTCAAATTTAATTGACTAACCTTTACAACTGTAGGAGATTCTCCATTAAAAAAAAATTGGTTGTCTGTAAAGTCGGTTTGCGGACGATTATTTTCCGTGATAACGTCATAAGAAAACATTGATGAAAAATTGAATACTTTTATGAATTGAATTGAATTATTATCACTGAATTATCATTATTTCGAGGGAAAGCCATGCTTCGGCACGTATGGGCCGGCTCGACTCCGCTCGATACCACGGCCTCACAGAAAACCGGCAGTGAAGCAATGATTGCATTGCCTTTCGCCGCGTGAGTGAGGTTACCGGAGGCCCTAACCCTTCCCTCTCCCCTATTCCCGTCCTTCTCTCCCATCTTTCCCTTCTCCCCCTCTTCGCCTACTCCCACCTTAAAGGGCGGTAACGCACTTGAGACTCTTGCGTTACAGGTGCCCGTGGGCGGCGGTAGTCATCTACCATCAGGTGACCCGTCTGCATGTTTGCCCCCTATGCCATAAAAAAGAAATTGTATTATATGTCCAAAGGAGTTAATTGAAAATTACAATTTTTTGGATAAATTAACATTTATTTGCACTCGTTAATTCAAATATTTTTTACTTAAATTATACAGATTAATTGACTTATAAAGTGAGGTGATGAGTGAGACTTTATAACATGATAGATGAACGCTTAGGTCCATCGTGTCGTCTCTATCGCTTGTTCCGCGCTCTCGCTTGCACGCTCTGCTCACGCGGAACGTGACAATGCTTTTTCGTGCGTGCAGCCGGCGTTCATCAATTTATAAGACGTTATCACGTCAAAAAAAAATTGTCCACTTTACGTCGGATGACAGAAAGCGTAAACTCATCTAATTTATCTTTAAATGGGAGTTTCGGACCAGATCGTCGCCAAGGAGTGGATGTCACATTCTCTTTAGTGTTTTCGATTTCTTCTCCTCTTCATTGTGTAAGTGTTTAAATACGTTTTGTACCATTGTCTTCTCTGTGACACTCGGAGGAGCCGGGCATCTCCTTTTCCTAGGAGACATAATTGCTCCCGAAGTGCTGCGTTGAGCGTCTTCCATGTCGTTTTACAAAAACAGTTGAAAATTTCAGTGTGTATTTCTATTGCGGCTATAACAGTTTTCCGACCATCAGCCATCGTCTTTGTCTCCCCCCTCACGCCAATCGGGCATATTCAATTGTAGAAGAAATCTGATGTGCATACTACTTGAAAATCTTCTTACTGACTTCTGATACATGTTTATTGTGCTTGTGTAATATAAGGATATTAATTTCTTCCGGAATCCAATCATGCCAGTTAGTAACTGAAAAAATATAGTCTATTTCTATTTCATACTTGATCTACTATCGGTCTCAATAGATAATTACTACGATCGGTTTCAGTAGATAATTAAACTCAAGTCGGAATTAATTTAAATTTAAAACTTCCGCGTCAATTACATTATTTATGTAGATACTAAGACATTGTAAATTAGTTTTAGTATTTGCTACAGTTTTTGAGACGTTTTTAACCGACGAAAAAAACAGGAGGTTCTCAATTCGACCGTATACATATATATATATATATTTTTAATTTTGTTCAGCCCTCTCCGTTATTTATGAACCGATTTTGATTATTCTTTTTTTGTTAGATAGGGTATACCTCAAGGGTGGTCCCATGCCAAGGAAGTCAGGATCTGATGATGGGATCCAGATAAAATTGAGAGAAACCTTCGAAAATTGTAGGAATGAATAGTGTTTCTGTATACTTTTCATTACTTTATCAGGTATTTGCGTTCAGAAATCATCACCTCATGTAGCTGAGCTGATGATGAAAAAAAATCATCAAATAAAAATCTTTTTAACAAAAAATTAAACCGACGAAAAGAACTAAAAAGCAAAAAATAAATAACTAAAAAATTTTATAATCTAATTTTGAGTCGGCGCCAAATAATAAAATGATTAATTAATTTAATTATACCTACGTACAGTTGGTTGTTTGGCGCCGACTCAAAATAAGATTATAAAAAATTATAGTTATTAATTTTTTCAGTTTTGGTTTAATTTTTTGTTAAAAAGATTTTTATTCAGTTTATCGCGAACAGACAGACGCGGCGGGGGATTTTAGTTATATAATATGTAGTGATACATGAACTGTTGTCATGCATCGCCATCTCAATATCATTCCGGAGTTTGACCGAGTCCGAAAGTTAACTCTTACTACTATTGAATCTTCTTGGTCTAGACGACGGAAATACATTTCTTCTACGATGAGGGGCGACACATAATTTCGATGTAATTCACTTTCAAAGTTCAACAAAACCAGTTTTCTCTGAAAAGGTGAGTGTTTGTAGCAAAAACTGTTCAACTTCTGTTTATCATAAACAGTTCCACGTCTGGTGTCAACTACTGTCCAATGTTTCCATAACAGCCTACCATAGCAAACACCAGCTCCAATTCTGACCTGGAAATAAGAACATTTTGATTTTGTATAGATATTGTCGTCGCCACATCAAAAACTCTTATTTATTTTATTAAAAATAGGGACAAACTATAATAGATGATAACACAGTTCACTATTTAATAAGAATAAGTTAATAGACATTATTTTGACTGGTTATACCGGTAACGCAATGGTATTGGTCGATTGATAAATATTAATGAATAATGGGGTTATAAAAGGGTAGGAATAAGTTCAGAACGGGGACTTGAGTGCGAATAGTTATACGAAGAAATTGGCAGTTACTGTTAGTTAGTGATTTTCATATTTTATATCAGTGGTTGTGAGACTGTTTCTTACAATATGTCTCGGCATAGTTAAATCAATTAAACACCTTTTTGATAGCTTGCTTTCTTTTTTATTAACGGACGAGGTTCTCGAGTCTACCCGTATATTTTTTTTTATGTATGACCACGCATAACTTTTTACAAGGTTGTCCGATTTCGATAATTCTTTTTTTTTTTGCATAGGGCATATTTCGAAGTTGGTCCCATTTAAATTTCAAATAAATATTTCAACCCTAAGGGTGTGGAAAAATAAGGGACGAATGATTGTTCACCCATTGACTTTTCATCTGTGAACCGATTTTGTTGAAACTTAGCACACATGTAGTTCTAATGATACAACACACATGTTGTTGAATGTTTTAGCCACAAAAAAAAAAAAAAAAAAATACGTGGGCTGTTCCAAAAATTGTTACTGAAATAAAAAATTGTTGGAATGTGAAAAAAATAGCTTTTCAAAATATTCCCCTCGAACCCAAATTCACTTATGCATTTCAGTTTATCGGGAACAGACAGACAGACAGGGGAACTTTGTTTTATAATACGAGTATGTAGTGATAATGGCAGCGGCGACGCAACGTTGAGCGTCTATATATAAGTGATATAATCGAATTTATTTTTTTTGTATGTGTGTGTAAGTTTAGTTAGGCTAACAACTTTATTTTTCGCTTTTCAATTCCTTTTTTTTTTCATCGGTTTAATTTATTGTTAAAAAGTTTTTATTTCGTTTTTTTTTTTTGTTTGACTGATCAAGTTACAGAACTCTCTATGACATGATTAGAGAACCTACCTATACTACGTGACCCATTTTTTAAATCCCCCCCCCCCCCCCCCGTCGGTGACCACTCGTAGTATATGCCAAGACCCCCCCCCTCCCCTCTAGTTTTCACGTAGTAATTTATAAATATGGTTTTAAATCATTTTTTGCCTACACAAAGTTAAAAAGCGCTGAACGCTTGCTTGTTGCCACCTGTGAGTTTAAAAAGCGCTTAACGCGGCGCGCCATATTTGAATATAGCCCAAAAAGCACGAGATTTCCCTAGAGGATATTGACTACGTGACGAAAACCTAAGGCCCCCCCTCATTCGCCCCAGTGACCAATCCTGGTATTTTGAAGACCCCCCTCCCCCCTCAGAACGGGTCACGTAGTATGGGTACGTTCCCTTAAGAATTATACTTTCTAGCGCATCAGCTCACATTTCTAGATCGATCGATTTATTCAATGTTCACATCATTTAACTCGCTCGTGGTATACGTATACGTACCTCTTAGATTATATATAGGTCCAGATGCCTAATCCGTGCCCCAAAACTGAAGCCAAAAAATATAAGCGACTATTACAAATATAAGCGACTCACTCGTCACACGCGAGCGAACGTTCGCCGCTGAAGTACGTCTCGAGTCGCTATTTATAATATTTAAAAATGCCTGGTTGTGCTGTCAAATCCTGTAAAAATTATACTAAAAAAATCATATGTGTCCGAACATCACATTTCATATCTAAGTATTCTATTTCCTAATGTATTTATAAAAATAAAACAAAATTTCAAATTAATAAAATAGCGACGCCATTATTATAGATGTTGCCAGGGACGTGAATTCTATTTACCCATAACACATTCTAGCAGTATGTATATTTTTGTTTGCCAAACTTGTTATTTATAGGAAGACGAGAAATATACTGACAGTTAATTAATTTTAGTGAGTACATTGACATTTTGCTATATTCTAAAAAAATTACATTATTGACATAATTTTTCATGGGATTATGTTAATTTTTCTGTTGCATCTTAGTTGTATCGTGCTCATAAATAATGTTATTTAAGTAGTGTTGTGTTATGTATATGTTTATGTGTAAGAAGTATCTACAAAATGTTAGCAAAAATAATACATGTTATTTTATATATTTGCCTGCCGGTGTTGCAAGTACCTGACTGTTTTTTTAGTTAATCCCAAAACAAACTAATTAGACCGAATTTAAAAATTAATAATTTTTAATTTGCCGTCTCGTCCTACAATTCAACAAAGCGTTAAAGCGTTACGCTGTCCTTCGATCACAAAATTTTTACTCTTCATATGTTTTTCATACCAAAATCGATTCTTTAGGATTAAACTCCAAAAAAAAAAGTCTTGAAAACCAAACCAAAACATATTGTTTTAAATAAATAGTTCCTTCTAATTCGTTTCTTCTTTTCCTGGTGCTTCAAGCTGCTGAGAAATAATAGAATATCTATCGTGTCTCATTTCTGACAGTGACTGAAATATAACGCATGTTATTTGATCAAATAAATTAATAATAAGAATAATTCGTTATTCTACTAAGCTTTAGAAAAAGTAAAAGAACACTTGTAACACATTTAAATATATTTAAAATGTCTTTATTTAATATTACATTTAAAAAAAAATTGTTTAATAAAAAAGTCCCTCGATTCTGGGGTAACCTCTTTGCGCTGGTAGTAAAACCGTCATGCACACAAGCACAAATATTGCACGTAGACACTCGCGTTGGGCGGGGTTCACTCACACAGCTCCAAAAAGTGGCTTCAAAGTAAACGGTGAGATTTGTACTGGTCACGGTATCTGGACCTAAATATAATCTAAGACGTACCTATTAAAACTTTGATATTGCACCACACTTCGCAAATACCTACACTAAGGAATTGACGGAGCAATTGAAACATTTATTGTCACTGGACATCGCCTGGTGGTTCAAGTTCGACAATAATTCATTACTTAATATGGTTTGCTAAATTACATTAACTTCTCTGTAATATAAATAAAGATACTGTTCGCTGGCATTTTTTAAATTTATGACAGTTGTTTTTTAATTTTAGCATTCTAATCTTCTCGTTACAAACTTTAAGTACCTATTCCAAAATAACAATACAGTACCAAATTTCACATTCCTCCAGTTTTTTTCCTCAGTCGTTTCGTAGTTAAACTGAAAGCCGACCCCAACTTAATCGGGAAAAGGCTCGAAGGATTATGAAGATGATGATCGTATTGACGACTCGTGGGGGGCGTGAATTATTACTCATGTCCACATAAATTATTTAAAACAATACCACTTTTATTGTTTTTTCTCAAGGTCGATTATTGTTTGCTTTTCATACGGACTGTTACGTTTCAAACGTCATAAATTATTAACATAATTCGTTATAGTTAGCTTTTGTTCTGTAAACTAGCATCAATTCGTGAACTGTGAGTGGTTTTAATGTGAAATGGTTATATTTTGAGAATTTTCGAAAGGGCGTTTAGTTAATTTGTGATGTGATTTGAAACGTCAATACTGCCGTATGGGGTATTAGGGGAATTGCTTATGGTGGTGTTGAGAAGAAGGTACAAAAGAAAAGGACGACCGAAGAACAGATGGGTGAACAGTGTGAAAGAAGAATGGCTAGAAGGGAAGAATGGAAGAGGGAGTAAGCAGTGAAATGATGAACGATACAGTAAAATTCAAGAATAAGACATATTGCACCGACCTCAAATAAAATTGGACAAGGGTAGGTAGATGATGATGCTCATGGAAATGTTGAGACGGGTCACCTGATGGTAAATGACTACCGCCGCCCATAGGCACCTGTAACTCGAGAGTCACAAGAGCGTTGCCGCCCTTTAAGGTAGGAGTAGGGGAAGACGGGGAGGGTGGGCAGAGGGGAGAGGGAAAGGACAGGAATAGGGGAAAGGGAAGGGTTAGGGCCTCCGGTAATCTCACTCACGCGTCCATTGCTTTACTGCCGGTTTTCTGTGAGGCCGTGGTATCGAGCGGAGTCGAGCCGGCCCATACGTGCCGAAGCATGGCTCTCCCACGTAATAAATGACTTAATTGATCTTAACTACAACTTGTAGTAGATGAATTGGAAGAAGCTCATGCAATAAAGAGGTAAGTAGTTCGCCCTCTATGATTTGTTGATTTTAAACTTAATCGTACTAATATTATAAATGTGAAAGTTTGGATGGATGGATGGATGGATGTTTGTTTGTTTGTTACTCTTTCACACCAAAACTACTGAACCGATTTTGCGATGAAACTTGGTATGTAGATAGCTGGAGACCTGGATTAACATATAGACTACTTTTATCCCGATATTCCCAAGGGATCGGGCCTTACGCTGGTGAAACCGCGGGGCGCTGCTAGTATACAATAGACGAACATAGAACCTCCTCCTTTTTGGAAGTCGGTGAAAAATACAAATCGAATGAATTTCGATTTCAAAATAACTTGAGCCATTTTAGCAATTAACGAGTATGGAATGATAGTCTTCTTAACACAACGACGTGGATGTCACATGACGCAAAATCCTACTTTACAACTTACAATATATGTATAGTAGTATCTAAGTATGTATGCATGGACGTACCCAGCTTTTAGCCCAGGGGGGGTAGACTTTGTTTATTGCATCCAGGGGGGGGGGGGGGGGGGCAAATTTGTTTTTCGAAAAAAATGTCTCTAAATTACCTTAGTACTACAGTATAACGCTTAGTGGTAAAACCTTGCTAAAGCCAGGGGGGGAGGGGGAGCAATGTGTAATCTTATTACTTTATACGAGCAATTCTTGTATGTATTTATTTATATTTCGTGGATCTCAGAAACG
Source organism: Euplagia quadripunctaria (assembly GCA_963859945.1). Classification (NCBI taxonomy): domain Eukaryota; kingdom Metazoa; phylum Arthropoda; class Insecta; order Lepidoptera; family Erebidae; genus Euplagia; species Euplagia quadripunctaria. The sequence goes on along the minus strand of OY982588.1, from coordinate 2,751,674 downwards.
ACTCTAATAATTTTGATGAAATTTTGTATATGTATACAGTTTTGCGTTTTAAGTTCAACCGCACAGTTGTATTTCCTGTAATAACGCAATTTTACAATAAAAAAAAATTAAGAGTTTACAAAAACCTACCGAGCAAAGCTCCCCGGTACCTAATAAGTATTATATGCTTATACAATTTCTGAAAAATACTAAATTCAGTCGAAAAAAATCTTGGCAACTCCTGGCATTCATCAAAGAGTTCGTTGGAAATTAAAATGTAACAAACAGTAGTAAAAGGTCAGTGTTACCAGTGTGAGAGTTAATAATAGACAAGAAAATACACTTGAAGCCGTTAACTGTAAAAATATTTACTTAGAGCTATAGTAGCCACACGTTCACCTAAAAGTTCAGGACTAAGTCGAGGTTCTTCAGTAACATTAAACATCGTCATCTTTCTGCCCTTTTCCTACTTTTATTTGGGGTTCGCGCATAACATTGCAAAAGGGTTTTGCCGGGTTTATTTTTGCCTGACGCCAATCCTCCTTGGGAATGTAATCGGTTTCAGAGGGGACAAAGAAAGATGGTAAATTTAGGAAAGGACAACGGATAGGGCGAAGGAGCTAGGATATGGGATACCGCAAGTCTCGGATCGAGAAACGGGACTGAGGCTGCCGTAGCTCTGTGGATACTTTGCGGGGTTCTTGTTGCGTTGAATAATACGTGAAATTCTTATTTTTTTTTAGAAAGAATACTAATTGGGTCACACATTACTTGTATTCTTGTTAACCCCTCCAGCTAAGCTAAGTGCTTGTGGTAGGGGTTCGAACCCGCAACCACTTGATCGCAAGTCCGACGCCTTATCCATTACGCTACCCCGCTTATTATATTTCAAATACGTACTGGTACCACTTACTATAAAAATATACTTAAATTATGACACGACCTAACCCACAGCTTACGGGGAGACGAAGGGAAGCTTGGGAAAATGTAATGGCGACCGTTATGTACGAGTTAAAACTTAGTATACAACTAAGTTTTAACTCGTACATAACGAAAAAACAAGTTAACTAAATAAAATATATCGCCGTGGGAGAGCCATGCTTCGGCACGTATGGGCCGGCTCGACCGGAGTGATACCACGACCTCCAGAATACCGGCCGTGAAGCAATAATTGCATTGGTTTTCGCCGAGTGAATGACGTTTACCGGAGGCCCTAACCCTTCCCTCTCTCCTCCTCTCCTCTTTTCCTCTCTTCCCCTACTCCTACCTTAAAGGCCGGCAATGCACTTGTGACTCTTGAGTTGAAGGTGCCTATGGGCGGCGGTAGTCACTTACCATCACTTACTATAAAAAAAAAAATATAAATACAACTGCCCTATCAAACAACAAATTAAGCGCTACCGACATATTAAATTTTGTTAAAAAAAATTATAGCCACCGTCACGCGGGATGATGTAAAGATTCTAACTACCCTGTACATCCAAATGTTCAGGTATTTATAAGTTACCAGCTGTTGCCCGCGACTTTGTTCGCGTGGAAATTTCGATGAAATCTATCTCACGAGAACCGTAAATTTTTCCGTAACCTCACTCAAGCCGGTTGCTTCACTGCCGGTTTTCTGTGAGGCCGTGGTATCACTCCGGTTGAGCCGGCCCATATGTGCCGAAGCATGACTCTCCCACGGCAGTCTTGTAAAAACATAATTTACTAAAAGCGTCCTACACAAATTTAAACGCGTGTTTACCCTACATTCCTTTGTGTAAGAGAATGAGATCTGAAATGGAAAGTGCACGTATAATATTTGGTTTGCGATTTGAGTGCAAGTATATTTTATAATTAATACACGGGTTTTGCACTTCATTTTGTTTATTTATATCGGCAAATAGACTATTTGTTATTATAATATTAATACAGTGTAATATAAGGTATGAGTGCTCATTTGCCTACTACCACGTATTAGATAAGATTGTAAGTACCATGTGGGTCACCCCAATAACGACGACCCCAATATCATTTCCTTATATCATTATTTACTTATAATATGTTTACTACTTAGTCATCGAAATGTCTGTTGCATGTGTGTATCGATGTTAGGTCACACATGTTTAATATTTTAGTATAAATACAAACACAATCCATACAAATAAATAAAATTGAAGTGTCTGTTTGTAATGTCAAAATAATAGTATTTTTTTAAGCTCATACAGTTATTTGCACGATAACTATGAGTAAAAATTAGTTTTTTCAATTTTTGTCTGTCTGTCTGTCTGTTTGTGGACCGATTTCCACGGGACTTTCACAGGCAGATAGCTGGTGTTATAAGGAGTAACTAAGGCTACTTTTATTTTGGAAAAAGAATTAGGGATCCGCGCAAAATATACAAATAAGTACGCGCGAGAACTGCTAGTCTAATAATAAAGAGATTATTAAAAGAGTATTAAATAGATACTGAACATGCCACTACAAGATCTTACGTACTTAATAACTAATAAAAGAGTCTTGTATTTACGCAATAAGGTGCGTACTTACGTAATATATAGCTAACCCTTTGTGACGTAGTCGGAGGGTCGACCTCGTGCTAGACACGTGGTCGATCCGGTAATTAAATGATGTAGGAAAATGACACGTTAGATCTAGGTTTCACAGTTTATAATTAAACTTACAAGAACTATTTACAAAGAAACTTATGTATGAACAGAGGTAGGCTCAAACCGTGAGGGTTTTCAGAGGCTTTGGCCGTCGGCTGGCCGGTGATGGGAAGAGGCCCGCACCTTGTCGTCTGCTCTTTTTAACCTACTTCAAAAAAGGAGAAGGTTCTCAATTTATCTCTCAATCTTTTCTCTAAATTATCAATTATGTATGTTTACCGATTACTCGAATACGCCTGAATCAATTTGGAAAATTCTTTTTTTCTTTGAAAGGGTATACTTCCTAGGTGGCCCCATTCAAATTTTATCGAAATGAGTCGAGCGGTTTTTGAAAAATCAACAAATATCTAAAAATTGTACACATCGTTGATATTTTTGTTTGCTTCGAAACCTCACTGTCTCATTGGAGCAGTGCGTTTAGTTGGCCTACCCATATTATATTTAAACAAAATACATCTATTTTGCACTAAAAAGCACATTGAAGTCGGTGATACTTTTTTATACCATGGCGAGGTGTGTGGTCTCGAAGAGGGAAGCGTACGGTGAGTAGTTGTGGTATCTGTGCGACATCTTTATCTGACTTACCTTACGTATATGGTCACTGCTCCGTCCCTAAGGGTCGTAGCGTGATGTTACATAGCCTATGACCTTCCTCAATGAACACTCTATGCAATACAAAAATAATGCGCGTTTAAACAAACAAACAATTAAACAAACCGTCTTCAGCTTTATATTACTAATAGTAACAACTAGTGCCTCCTCGGCTTCGCTCGCTTGTGTCTATTATTTTAACCCCCGACGCAAAAAGAGGGGTGTTATAAGTTTGATGTCGATGTCTCTGTGTGTGTCTGTCTGTGGCATCGTAGCTCTCAAACGGATGGACCGATTTCGATCGGTTTTTTTATTATTTGAAAGCCAGTTTCCTTGCGGTGGTTCTTAGCTATATTTGGTTAATATCGGTCCAGTGTAAGAGTATCAGCTCACATTTTTTTTTTAACACGCTTTTGTTAGCTTGGCATGTATGTATGTAACGGAATCTTTGAACGTGATTTTCACCCCCTTCAAAACGTCGGATTAATTTGAAACTTTGAGAGGGAGAGAGAGATGGAGACAGAGTGGGGGAGAGGGAGACGGGGGGGGGGTTGTACAGCAAAAGTTAAAATAACGCTAACGCTTTACGGTTATACGATATGGTTGCTGCATCACTATCTGCCTCTATTACAAAAACTAAAAGTTAAGTTTAATAAGGCCTGGAATATGGACTCATGTAACCACATACCCATCTAAGGGAACGTACCCATACTACGTGACCCATTTTTTACTATTTTAATACCCCTCCCCCCCCTGGTGACCACCCGTAGTATATGCCAAGACCCCCCCTCCCCCCTCTAGTTTTCACGTAATCCCACTAATATTATAAATGTGAAAGTTTGGATGGATGGATGGATGGATAGTTTGATGGATGTTTGTTACTCTTTCACTCAAAAACCACTGAACCGATTGTGATGAAACTTGGTATGTACAGTCGAACAAATTGAATCGTGACCCCCCTTAGGGTCATTTTCCTACAGTCATTCTATACCAGTAGGTTGAAATTAGCTTGAGCATACATTTCCTTAGTAACGAATCTGTTATCTATCACTTTATAAGACCCTGACAGTCACTGACAAGGCGATGACATAGACGCATGACGATTATTATGACGTATTATGAGGCTATGATAAAATTCGCACAGCTACTATCACTGCCGCTGCCTCACCTGCCTGTATTGCACAAAAAAGGTTTGCTATCGCCAAGACCTTCATTTTAAATAAGGGTTGCAAACAAACATATTCGGGATTTGCCTCAGTCATGCGTCAAGTCTACCTGTTTCTTTATAAAAAGACCTTTGTAACATTTAGTCACAAAAAATAAAACAGTAAGGTTAAAGAATTATAAACTTTATTTTATTTCGTCAATAGGTCTTCCGTTTATTGCAAATTGGCATTCACGTGGTAAAATGAATAAAGAACAAAAATGCCCAATAGAAATTCTGTGGGGTATGATGGTTCAAATGGTTTGGGCCGGTGGGATTACTAAAACCTAAAACCGAGCGTAAGCGCCATGGCTTTCAATAACGTCTAATAATCGATTATGCATAGACCCGATTAGACGACTACAAATGTCACTTCCCCTCATGTAATCCCAAATTTCGTTACAATGCAGCTCAATTGCTTCTTTAGTCCTCTCGTTCCTATTATCCCACATTTGAACCATCAAACCCCACAAATTTTCTATTGGGTTAAGATCTGGTGACCTAGACGGCCATGGAATGAGAGTAAATTCATCTTCATGCTCGGTAAACCAATTTGAGACAATTCGGACAGTATGCACTCGACAGTTATCATGAACATAGGAGAATACTGGCACTTCTTCACGCGGGTAAACGGTTCGCAAAGTCGGTAACATTGATTCTTCCAATAAATCGACATAGTTCATAGCGTTCTGACGAGGAGAAATTTGAACAAGTTCGCCTACACTATCAGCATTCATCCACGCCCACATGTTAGCTGAAATTCGGCCAGATGAATGGTTGGACACTACGTGATCCTCTGTGTATCGCGTGTTATCGTAACGCCACAAATTTAAACGCCCGTGTTGAGAAGAGCGAAACGATTTTTCGTCTGTAAAGATGGTGTTTGTCCAGTCGAATTCTAAATAATTACGTGCAAAATTGAATCTCGCAGTTTTGTGTGCATCTGTTAAGTGAGCTTTCTTAGCATAATGTCTGTAATGCAGCCCAGTGCGGTGCAAATTATTTCTTATTGTTTGTAGACAAACGTCGTATCGTGCCGCAAAATATCGGGTACGAGTAAAAGGTGTTCTTCGTAATGCTCTTGCATTTCCGTTCTCTGTTGGTTCGTGATTCGACGAACCCCATGATTATGTCGTCGTCTGTCTTCAAGAATACCCTCATCAGCGTGCCGTCTGATCCAGGTTCTGACTGTGTTACGACTAATATTTAATTCTCGTGATATTTCCCGAATGCCATAGCCTTGCTCACTGAGCACTACAATCCGAGCTCTTTGTTCAGCCAAGTTGGCTATTAATGATTTGTTTACGGAATTCCTAGCGGGTATAATAATAATAATTAATAATATATTATGTCCTGGATTGGACTGAATATATCTAATTTTTTACAGACTACTACTTGACATCTGACACATAATGTCATTTTATTTTTAAAATGATAAACTTTTTTTGAGTAATGAGAAATAGTTTGGATTAACAACATCTTATTTGACATTTAAATTCAGACTGATTTATCAAAAACATTATTTATTTTACTGATAACAAAGGTTAAAATTGCATAGATCTCTGACCTGTAATGACGCATTTTTGTTCATATTTAAAACGTACTAAGTGCAAATAGTGAAAAAAACCTAAGTACATTTATGATTACAAAGGAACGATCGGCAAAGTGGGTCATGAATCAATTTGTTCGACGGTACATAGCTGGAGACCTGAATTAACGCATAGGCTACTTTTTATCCCGATATTCCCATGGGATTGGGACTTACGCGGGTGAAACCGCGGGGCACTGCTAGTGATTTATAAATATGGTTTTAAATCATTTTTTGCCGACAGAAAGTTAAAAAGCGCTAAACGCTTGCTTGTTGCCATCTGTGAGTTTAAAAAGCGCTTAACGCTGCGCGCCATACTTGAATATAGCTCGAAAAAGCACAAGATTTCCCTAGAGGATATTGACTACGTGACGAAAACCCAAGCCCCCCCCCCACCCCTCCATCCGTGTGACCAAGCGTGGCATCTTGAAGACCCCACTTCCACCCCAGAACGGATCACGTAGTATGGGTACGTTCCCTAAACACTAGTCAAAGAAAATCTAGAGTAAGGTTCAATCACCTTTGAAATAATAGGCTGCAAACAAGTTTCTTAATCCGGTTTTAAGATATTTACAAAGTGTTTTTAAGTTTTGCACTGTTGTCTCTCATCGTCGACAACGTGGAATGTATATTAGGGGACGTCCATAAATTACGTCACATGTTAAGAGGGGTGAGATGGTCAACCAAGTGTGACAAGGGGTGCGGGGGGGGTCATAAGCATCGTGACGTTACATGTCAAAAAGACTACATACGCTACCACGCATTTACTAAAAAAAGGGGATGTAAAATTTTTCGAAATATGTGACGTCACACTAGGGAGTGGGGGGGGTTCCACAAATGTGACCATCTGTGACAAGGAAGGGGGGGGGGAAATCATGGAATTCGTGTGACGTAATTTATGGATGGCCCCTTATACATATCTAGCAACCCATTTCGGTTTCGCACGCGCAGCAAAGCATAATTGATTTTATCCGACATCTTCAACAATGATCGTCATATTTCAGCCATTCACAAAACCATAATCCCACTATCCCACTAATATTATAAATGTGAAAGTTTGGATGGATGGATGGATGGATGTATGGATGGATAAATGGATGTTTGTTACTCTTTCACGCAAATACCACTGAACCGATTGCGATGAAACTTGGTATGCAGATAGCTGGAGACCTGGAATAGCGCATAGGCTATTATATATATTTATATATTATACTATACTACTATATACTATATTTTTAACCTGATACCCACGGAATCGAGACTTACACGGATGAAACCGCGGGGCGCTGCTAGTGAATTATTCATCTAAACCTTCCTCGTAAATCACTCCGTCTATAGGTGAAAACCGTATGAAAATCCGTTCCGCGCCGCGTGAGTGAGGTTACCGGAGGCCCTAACCCTTCCCTCTTCCCTATTCCCGTCCTTCCCCTCTCCCCCTGTCCTCCCCTCTAATCTCCCTCTCGCCTCTTCCAGCTCTTCTTCCTCTCCCTGTCTTCTCCTACTCCCACCTTAAAGGGCGGCGACGCACTTGTGACTCTTTCGTTCGTCGTCGTTTCAGGTCACCCGCCTGCTCGTTTGCCCCCTATACCACAAAAAAAAACAACTTTTCTGTTAAAAGACAATTCCTACAATAGAAATATTCCTGTGTCGCGGAGGGCTTCACAAACGTATAGATCACACAAATTTTTGTCCCGTGTGAGATTTGAACCCACAACACGCGGCGCGGCATAGTGGCGAAGTGACCACTTAAAATGTTCTATGCAACACTGGTTATGTACCTATCCATTAAAAAAAAGAATAATTAAGCTGTTTAACCCTCATACACCTTCCAATTTAAAAGGACTTCCTTCGACAAATCATTTATGGTTCTTTCTGTTCGTCTGTGGAATTCCTTAGAGCTTCCAAAAATTTGGTCAAGCAACAATATCTGTCATTGTAATGTTATTTATTCCATATTGTTTCAGAACTAAGATCTAAATTGCTACCTATGATACTATATTATCTCTACCAAAACACTGTATAGTATATCTATCTATATGTTTAAGTATTTGTCTATATCTCGAGCAGAACGCCATCCACTACTATGTTTTTTTTTATGGTATAGGGGCAAACGAGCAGACGGGTCACCTGATGGTAAATGACTACCGCCGCCCATGGGCACCTGTAACTCGAGAGTCACAAATGCGTTGCCGCCCTTTGAGGTGGGAGTAGGAGAAGAGGGGGAGAGGGAGAAGAGCTGGAAGAGGCGAGAGGGAGATTAGAGGGGAGGAGAGGGGCAGGGGGGGAGAGGGGAAGGACGGGAATAGAGGAGAGGGAAGGGTTAGGGCCTCCGGTAACCTCATTCACGCGGCGAAATGCAATGCCGTGGTATCAAGCGGAGTCGAGCCGGCCCATACGTGCCGAAGTATGACTCTCCCACATAAGGATGTTTTTATTAAATAATTTTGTTATTATTTCCATCCAAAGGTCTGGTAGAGAGCGCTTTTAGCGATAAGACCGCCCTTTATACTCTGATCTGTAAGATGATTATTTGTTTCAACTGTACTTTATTAATGGTGTACAATAATCGATCACCGAAGGACCGAAGGCCGTTGGAGCAGTCGGGTCCTAGAGTGGAGACCGCGAATCGGTAAACAGAAGGTAGGACGCCCCCCAGCCAGATGGACCGACGACCTGAAGAAGGTAGCAGGGATGGACTGGATGAATACGGAGGACCGGGTGCTATGGCGCACATTGGGAGAGGCCTATGTCCAGCAGTGGACTATGATAGGCTGATTGATTGATTGAATAAAGAATATTCTAGCTATCTATCTAAGTTATCGTGAAACCGATCCAAAAACGTTTAGCCGAGTTAGAGAAATGTATGCTTTGGTTAATAAACAGTCCGATGGTTGCTTTATTCACTGTTGTGTTTTGATGCAGAAGAGTGTATTTCCTGTTGTCTGACTTACATTCATAACCAAGATTTCTTGGGACTCCCAGAACCGTTAACTCCCGGAAAAAGAAATTGTAACAAACGCATATCACGTTATCAAATAACCGTCTCATCCGCGTTTCTTGTCACTGCTCTGCTCCTAAGGATTGTAGCGTGATGTTACATAGAAGATAACCTTCCCCAATGAATATTGGTCTAGTAGTTAGTGACCCTGACTGCTAAGCCAGAGGTCATGGGTTCGGTTCCCACCCAGGACAAATAATTTTGTGATGTGCATGATCATTTTGTTCTGTGTCTGGATGTAATTTTTCTATAATATGTATTTATTTAGTAATATATAAGTATGTTTATCAGTAGTCTGGTTACCATAGTACAGGCTCTGCCTAGTTTGGGATCAGACGGCTGTGTGTGAGATGTGCCAAGTTATTATTATTATTATTCTATTCAATATAAAAAAGAATTATCCAAATGTGACAGACAGTTCCAGGTGTAAGCTCGTTTAAACAAACATACAAAACTGTTCAGCTTTATTATATTAATATAAATAAAATTGAAGTGTGTGTTTGTAATGTCAAAATAAAAGACTTTTTTTAGGCTCATACAGTTTTTTGCATGATACCTATGCCTAAAAATAAGTTTTTAATTTTTTTTTCTGTCTGTCTGTTTGTGCCGGCTAATCTCCGGAACGGGTGGACCGATTTCCACGGGACTTTCACTGGCAGTTGGCTGGTGTTATAAGAAGCAACTTAGGCTACTTTTATTTTGGAAAAAGAATTAGGGTTCCGCGCAAAATATATAAATATGTACACGCGAGCGAAGCCGCGCGGAAATTGCTATTGTGTTATAAAATTAAAAACCCTATATAGACCTTTCATGGGTACGGAAGTTTATGGAATGAAAGATCAAATTATACTGGTCAATAAAACAAAACATTCAAAACTTAATGAATTATGATCGAAATTTTATTACCAGGCAACCTCTCGTGTATATGTGTGTACGTGAAGAGAATTCTTTGTACCCCTTTTTAAGCAAATTTCGCGCACGGAGTAATGTGAAAACGCAAATAGGTACTTAAAGTTTATTAGTATGTACAAGGGCAGATAGTTACAATGTGTTATAAATTTAAAAATTATGCGATAACAGCTACAAAAAATTGCAGGGCAATACAACCGAAAGAGCCGCAGGTTGCCGACCCCTGTACTAGACAGTACAGGGGTCGGCAACCTGCGGCTCTTTCGGTCTAAAGTTGTGGCTCTCCAGTTCCATACATATAACAATATTATTTACTATCAAAACCCTTAAAACCGTGCAATATATGCATAATTGAGTACTATGATATAGTATGACTGAGATTTTTAATTACATTTTGATTCACTAGTAAATACAATAATTTAGTTGGTAACTATGTTTTTGAGCCGTTTGGGGTCGAAACGTTTGGGTCATGGGGTCCGAGTGCTCGTTCCGTTTATAAGGAATTAGCTAAGCGACTGATCGACACTTCTCGTGACCAGAAGGCGGGCCTTTTTCTTGCACAGAGAATTAGCATTGCCATTCAACGTGGCAATGCTGCCAGCCTTCTGGGAACATTGCCAGTAGGCGACGATGTGGAGGAATATTATGACGCATGCATGTAAATAGCCCATATACATTTCTTTTTCTTTTTTTATTAGTTTTAATGTGTAAGTTGTATTCACTAGTTAATTAAAAAAAAAAGGTCATCCAATTTCTTTTACGGCGAACAACATTTTAATTACAATTTTTATCTGCAACAACCCTCCAATATTTTGGACACCACCTGGTGTCCAAAATATTTTTTATGAGGATAAAAAAAAAGGTCATTAAATTTATAGGGGCGCCATTTGTATCTTAGTTTAATTGGCTCTTTAAAAATTGTAAAATTTTGTAAATTGTACTTTTGGCTTTTCCGTCTCAAAAGGTTGCCGACCCCGAGTCTATTATATAATTATGTTGACCGATCATGGTGCGGGAAGTATATACAAGGACAGTTCAAAGTATACAGGTCAATGATAAAAAACAAATAAAACATAATTTATAGTTAATGTATTATGGTCGAAATGCGACCACTAGGCGATATCTAGATTTTTATTATGGGATGGGGGGCAAAAGAGCAGACGGGTCACCTGGTGGTAAGGGACTACCGCCGCCCATGGACACTTACAACTCAAGAGTCACAAGTGCGTTTGACCTTTAAGACAGGAGTAGGAGAAGGAGGGTTAGGGCCTCCGGTAACCTCACTCACTTGGCGAAACACAATGCAAGCAATGCTACACCACCGGTTTTCTGTGAGGCCGTTGTATCACCCCGGTCTAGGGCTGCCATGACTTAAATTACCGACACCGGACAAAAATTTCAAAAACCCCGGACACATGTGTGAAATCGCAATTTCTTTCCCGGACACTAAAAATAAATTATAAGAACGCAGTTTTTTTTTGTTATTTTTAAACAGCTTGTTAACGATTCATCTAACAATTATAATTTTCCCCTGACAACCCCGTCCGGACGCTCCCCGGACGCCTTGTAAAATAGGACAAATCCGGGGAAACCCAGACGGATGGCAGCCCTACCCCGGTCGAGCCGACCCATATGTGCCGAAGCATGGCTCTCCCACTTAGAAATAGTTTGTATAGATGTGTGCGTCATACTATTTTCTAATCATTCAACACACGTACAAAGATCGTAATGAATAACAAAGTTAGATTTCCATAACAGGATGTTATGATGATACAACGAACTCTATGTAGGTTACAAATTATCATACGATGCTGCCCCGACTCAATGAGGATAAGCGCCACGTTTTAAGTTTAACGTGTCTGTCTGTGGCATCATATCTCCTCAAGAGACGGACCGATTTTTATTTAGTTTTTTGTTTTGGTTTGAAAGGTGCCTTGATCGACTGTTCTTTAATTCAAGAAAATCTGTTCAGCCGTACCAAGATCATCAGCTCTTTTCTAATCGGTGAAGAGTTTTTGAAGTTATACTTCTTTTGGCTACGTTATGGAAAAATGATGAGAGTAAATTTTTACCGTCACGAAAAACCGACACCCTGAACTTAGCAACAGTAGTTAGTTAGCAGAAGTCAACATTTTAGTTTTTCAAAAAAAGTTACCAACGTCACGATAGTGTTAAAAATGATTTTTACGTATTGCTTTGAGTACGTTTGTAGAATTTGAGGTTAGTTGACGGTATGTATTATTTATGATAATTTACTGTGATTATAAGTGATAAAAATTGGTGTTTACATATTACTTTGTGTACGTTTGTAGAATTTGAGGTTAGTTGACGGTATGTATTATTTATGATAATTTACTGTGATTATAAGGTGATAAAAATGGTTTTTACATATTACTTTGAGTACGTTTGTAGAATTTGAGGTTAGTTGACGGTATGTATTACTTATTATGATATTTAAATAAACTTTATTTAACTAGATAAAAGTATAACTTCTTATGTGCGTACATAATACGTACACACACACTTTTTTTTTTAATTTATACTTGTTTAGTTCACGTTACGGCCATATCTACCTAGTACCTAACCCTTCCCTCTCCCCCTCTTCTCCCCCTACCAGCACTCTCCCTCTTGCCCCCTTCCTCCTCTTCCCCTACTCCCACCTTAAAGGCCGGCAACGCACTTGTGACTCTTGAGTTGCAGGTGCCCATGGGCGGCGATAGTCGCTTACCATCAGTATCATATCATCAAAAAAAGTAATCTGTGGTACGGCTAACATTTGGCGTAGAAAACTATCTACTACTGGTACTAGAACAAAATCTCCAGAGAAAAACTTATTTCTTCAAAATATCTTTATTTCTTAATTTTCACACATTTTCCATTCTTCATTCATTCCTGCTGGTGTTTCTGTTCCAGTGGCCTCTCATGTCACAGGAAATACAGGCCATTCGGGAACGTGACCCCGGCTTCTGCGAGCTACATCAATCCCAGTCCCGTTCCCCATCCGAGACTTGCGGTATCCCTTACCCTAGGTCAGGGGTCGGCAACCATTTGAGACGGAAGAGCCAAAAGTTAATTTACAAAATTTTACAATTTTTAAAGAGTCAATTAAATTAGTAAATACAAGTGGCGCCCCTATAAATTTGACGAACTTTTTTTTTTTAGTTCTCACAAAAATAGTTGAGGGTTGTTGTGAGGATAAAAATGTTAAATAATATTTTTTTACATATGGAACTGGAGAACCACAACTTTACATCGAAAGAGCCACATGTGGCTCGCGAGCCACAGGTTGCCGACCCCTGACCTAGGTTCCTCTCCCTACACACTTCCTGTCTTAAACTTAAACTACATTCCCAAGGACTGTTGACATCAGGCTGGCGGCTGGCCATAAAAGAACAGCTAAAACCTGGAACCTCAACTTTGGAATGAACACATTGAGCCGACTCCAATGAAAATTGAGAAAAGTCCAGGAAAATGATAAATTTTGACACATTTTTTTGAAGTGAAATTTCTTTAGCGGCGTTGTGCACTTTTTGGGATGGGTAAAAAATGTTAAACTCGCGTCAGGACACGTGACCTGATCGAAAATTCGTAAGACGGAGCCGAGTTTCTTTTATTTAAAAAATATAACATTCGAAATTCAAACATTTATGAGCGGCCAGGAGCGCAGAACTTCCAGTGTACCCTATGTATATATTTAGATATGTTATTACCTACTTTTTATTTTTAACCTAATTATACGAGAGCTACACTGAAAATTTCGGGAATCAAGGAAGTGACACAACATTACTATTTAAAAATGTATTTATTGCTTTTCGAATTATTCTCCGCGAAATTTGACACATTTTCCATACGATGGAACCAATCATTGAAGCAACCATTCCACTCGAAAGTTGGGGTCTCCAAAATAGCCGTTTTGTAGGCGTCCGCAGCTTCTTCAGGTGATGAAAATCTCTGACCACGAAATTTATTCTTTATTTTAGGGAAAGTATAGAAATCATTAGGGCTTAGATCGGGACTGTACGGCGGATGGTCTAATAATTCTATGTTTTCTTGCTCTAAAAACTCTTTTGTTCTGTGCGCGGTGTGAGAACTCGCATTGCCGTGATGGAGGATGATGCGGCGGTTGCAGTTCTCTTTACGGAGTTCGGAAACGACCTGTGGCAAACAAATGCTAGCATACCTTTCTGCATTAACCGTTCTTTGTCCCTCAAGAGGAATAGTCGCAACATGGCCGGTTTTGGAGACAAACGTGGCCACCATTTTTTTTGCAACACTCCGTGAACGAACAATTTTAGTTGGCTTTAACTCATTTTCGAACACCCAAACTCGTGACTGGTTTTTTGTTTCGGGTTCGTACGCGTATATCCAGGATTCGTCACCTGATACAATGTTGTATACAGCATTTGAGGATCCTGCGTGGAATCTTTCGAGAGTTGTGACGCACCAAGTAACGCGAACCGCTTTTTGCTCTTCACAGAGCAAATGCGGTATCCATCGGGAAAACAACTTTTTTACACCTAATTGTTCATGCAAGATTATTTGTATTTGACTCATGCCAATGTCTAAATTTGCCTGAATTTAGCGGTTTTCAATTAAAAAGATTTTAATATGATAGGAATAGTGGAAATATTCCATTCCCCATAGGTACTTTTAGTGCAGCCTATGTATTATATACAGATGTGTGTGTGTGTGTATGTATATGCAAATACATTGTGAAGTTATGTTTTCACTTCTGACGTGCAGTCCTACTAGTACTACTGACTGTTTTTTTTTTCATCTCTCTTCATTTAACATATTCTCTTTCACTCCATCGTTCATTCGTTCGCATACACACTACAAAAATGCTTTACTGTTCAGAAACATAATCCTACATATATACTGTAATGCGTAGCGTATGATATTGTACCCAAGATCGGGATATCGCTGTCGATAGGAGTACATATAATTAAAACTTTAGCAAGTACTTAACAATATAATGAATATTAAGTTTTTAACACATTTAACATCTATAAATCCTTAAATTCTTGAACAAATCAACATATCTTGAGAAGATAGTGCCGTCTCCACGCTGACTGCCAAGAGACTCCTCCCTATTCTGACATTAATACAATTCAAATATATGGAATCTAAATCAGTGCGGACTTCTCACCCGCCAGTACTAACGTATGTCAAAGAGGTGTGACAATACTTAAGTATATAGAAATACCCAAATCAATGCACATAGACAAATCCTTCCAACGGGTATGGAACCCGCGACCCGACGTATGTTAGCTACACCGATCACCGCGCGCCGCTCTAAATAGGTCACCTAAAATAAGTTATTTAAAAGATTCTTCATTTATATATAGAACTAGCTGATGCCCGCGACTTTCACGTGGAAATTCAAATTTATTTCACAGGAACCGATTTTTTGCTTAACTTTCTTAATTTTTTGTGCGTTGACTTAGAAGCTTGATTTTTACAGCTTCAAGGGACCGCAGACAAGTACTTGGTATTAATTTTAACTTGATGCGTCCACAGGTTTCTGAGGAAAAGGTTCTTGACTTTAAAAAAAGTCGGTTCAAGTTGGTAATAAATAATGTTGTGGTGTTCGAACCCGCTACCACTCGATCGAAAGTCCAATGCCTCAGCTATTAGCATGCTGCTGCGTACTTTATACACAGGGCTGTTATCAATTGATATCTATAGACATCTTTGCCGGCACGATATTTAAAATAAAATGTCAAGGGCCTACTTCATAAGCCATCTTTATCATTTTATCTTTATCAGTCAGAATCTTTATCAATCAATCAGCCTATCATAGTCCACTTCTGGATGTCTCTCCTAATGTGCGCTACAGCACCCGGTCCTCCGCCTTCCGCATCCAATCCATCCCTGCTACCTTTTTCAGGTCGTCAGTCCATCTAGCTGGGGGGCGTCTTACCCTCCGTTTACCGATTCGCAGTCTCCACTTTAGGACCGGTCTGCTCCAACGGCCATCGGTCCTTCGGCATACGTGGCCAGCCCATTGCCACCTCAGCATGCTTATCCTGCGAGCTATGTCGGTAACTTTGATTCTTTATTAGCTAAGTTTATAATCTTCGTCAATCATCTAAATCGACACTCGTGATGACTAACCACTACTAGGCCAATAGGCTAGTCAACAGAAAGCATCCTTTTGGTCTCTTTGGAACACCCGGTCGGAACAAAGTTCCTTTTGCTATATAGCTATATAAATACTAGCCGCGCCCCGCGGTTTCACCCGCCTAAGTCCCGGTGCCGTGGGAATATCGGGATAAAATGTAGCCTATGTGTCAATCCAGGTCTCCAGTTATCTACATACTAAGTTTCATCGCAATCGGTTCAGTAGTTTTGGCGTGAAAGAGTAACAAACATCCATACATCCATCCATACATCCTCACAAACTTTCACGTTTATAATATTAGTAGGACTAGCAGCGCCCCGTGGCTGCACCCACGTAAATCCCGATCCCGTGAGAATATCGGGATAAAAAGTAGCCTATATGTTAATCCAGGTCTCCAGCTATCTACACACCAAGTTTCAATCGGTTCGGTAGTTTGTGCATAAAAGAGTAACAAACATCCATACATCCTCACAAACTTTAACGTTTATAATATTAGTAGGATTAGTAAACAACCAACATCAAATTACAGTAGTGTCGCACATAGTCCATAGATGGCGTAAAAATATAATAAATCAACTTGCGGCACAGATAAGATAATAGTTACTTCGTAACAGATACATCACTCCCATACAAAAGTGAAAATACCTACGCTATAATAGCCTACAAAATTTAATTAATAATACCTGGCGTTAGCTGCGACCAGAAATATATCTTATTTACGCTTTTCAAAAGTTAAGAACGCCTTGCCCACCGCGCGACCTTTGTCTGTGTGTGTAACTGCTTTGCCAGACACTTTAGGGTTGTACAAAATACACAAATAATGAAATAGATTATTTATTTGATAATTAAATTTATGGGTGTTGAGTTTTATATAGGTAATAATAAATAAAATAATTTCCCCTAAGTTTAATTTTTAAAAGTAATTAAAATATTCTTCACTTTTAATATTGGGTTCGATTCCCACCCAGGACAAATAATTGTGTGATGAACATGATCATTTGTTCTGTGTCTGGGTTTAATTTATCTATAATATGTATGTATTTAGAAATAAATAAGTATGTTTATCAGCAGTCAAGTTACCATCTGCCTAGTTTGGGATTAGACGGCCGTGTGTGATATGTGTCAAGTTATTATTATTATTCTTAAACCTTTCCATAGTAACATAAAATGTTGATGCTATACACATATAATTATATACTAATGGCCTGTTGGCTTAGTGGTGACTGACCCTGACTGGTACGCCATAGGTCGTGGGTTCGATTCCCACCCGAGTCTGGGTGTTCTTTGTGTCCGTCGTTTGTATGTTTGTCAAGTCCCCCGCGACACAGGAGTCATTCCTAATGCGGGACTTGTCTTTTAAAAAAAAAAAACAAAAAAATGACCGCTGTGTAGACGGGAGAAAGATACTCTGCTTACGATTTAATGCTTGCTTTTCTGTAATGTATGCCAAGTGACAGTGACGGGATTATAGAAAAAAGGGCTTCAATCAATTTTATAAAAAAAATTGCTCCTCATTTATTTTAATTAAGATTTAATGTGTGAATTTTTAAAAAATGACAATAAGATATTGATTTGTGCGAGAAGCTCCAAAACATGTTTCTCAATTTTAAAAAACAACACTTTATTTTTCTAAAATACTGTTTTTTTGACTCTCCGACTTTAATATACTTTATTTCTCATACAAAAAGTTGGCCACCCTTGTTGCAGTTCACATTTTTTCGTCAGTTTATAATAGCGCGAGTATGAATTCAGTTCAGAATCATACGGTGAAATCTATCATAGATATCATTATGATAATTTTTACTATTACAACGAAAGTCTACAATTACAGGAGCATTAGAGACAAAAGGTATCAGCCTGCTACCTGTAACTATTTGTATCTTATGAGAGCCCTTTAATCGGCAACACGTTTTATGATATGCGCTCCAATTTAATACTTTGGTATAACATATTATGTTATCCAAAAGTATTAAATAACAAATAACTACTATATGCCGTGCCGCTCTCAATATGTTTTACATTTCAGTCGCTCTTACTATATTTTCTAGCCTTATTATAGATGGTCCTAATTTAATTTCGTGTTTTAAGATAATCCTATAGGTAGGTACCATGTCAAACATATGGTGTGAGAGAAGCAGCCGACAGTTCGCCTTGCCTACAAATGAATACGCGGGCGATCCACACCTACAAAGTTCGTCACCTTTCCTAAATGTTATGGGTTCATTATTTACAGTTTAATAGACTACATTTATTACAACATCCACCCTGGCCAAACTCTCTAAACCTGATTTAGCACAATTTCTATATAACATTGTGTAGAATATATATAAGCAACATTTATTATTTGTGTTAAGAAGATAACTATTATTTATTATTAGCACAGCCACGCGGCGAGTAAAGAATAAACACCTTAAGTATTTTTAAATTATATTGACAAAATAAGTAATAACTAAAATAATTATTGCGACTTATTTTTAAAGGATTTAACAGATCACTAACATCTAGCAATAATGCAATTTAACATAATAAATAAGTGTGGAAGCTGTGTGGAGTTATTATTATTAAATACTTTTATCCATAACAAAACACGTCCATTGTACAATAAGTTCGATTTGGCATTGTTTTTATTTACGACGTTCAGTGTCGCACAAAGCGTTGTCGCCCCTACTGACACTTATTCCGGCCACGGATGCCAAATTGGTAGGGATATAAAACGCGACCTCGAGCGAGTGATGTAGCTGCTCGCGGTCAGCAGTTTTCGAACTTTTTCCGGCTAACCGGCCGGCCGCCGAGCGTCTAAAGTAGTAGCATCGGAACATCGCCGCGTCGTTCCAATAAAGAAAAACTGATTTAACTTGCCAGGCAACTACCATAATTGTCACACGTTATGTAATAGTATTGGTTCTAAATAAAACCGCTAATTAATTTTGAATCTGTCATTCGCTTTTGTTCATTCGCGAACGAAGGTCATGGAGAAGAATAGTACAGTTAAATATGAATTACTATTTTTGTTTTGGATTATTGTTCAATACCGCGTCATCATTATATGGCCGTATTGACCAGGAAGTCCAAAGGTCGTCGGTTTATCTGTTAATTAATTTGAGCTTAATGAGATATGAATGAGTTTGCATAAATTAAGTCTTTTTTGTTACATTGTCTATACTATAGTACCACTTATTAATAATTCTTTACGGTTTTGCTATGAACTGTAACTTGGAATCACAGTCCAGAAAATTTTGATCCAGCATCATTTTCGGCCCTGCAGCTACAACAGCTTGAGGTGCAAGGATGAAATCGCATTTATTCATACTTCGCCGGCTTAAATTCACATAGCCACGAGCTGTAACAAGTTGTAACAAGTAACTTTGTACAAAAACATGTTGAAAAAGAGTGTCCTTGGAGCTTCTTGCCTGTTCTTCTCCATAGGATCTACGTTTTAGAACAGGCAACTAGCTTCACGACTAGGGCAGCCATCCGTCCGAGGCGTCCGGGGAACGTCCGGGCGGGGTTTTCAAAAAGTGTCCGGGTAAAACCTGGACACTCTGTGGTAGGGGCAACTTATAATTATTAGATGAACAAGCTATTTAATTTAATTAAAAAAAATGGAATCAGCCTTTTTTAAGGTGTCCGGGAAATAATCTCGATTTCACATGTGTCCGGGATTTTTGAACAGCTTTTTCGGCGTCGGCTATTTAAGTGATGGCAGGCCTATTCACGACTGACTGACTCCTGACAATTCAAAAATACTTACAATGGGTTTACTTGAAATAAATAATTTTGATTTTGCATTGAATACAATCCAGTAATAAGTAGGCGGATTTGATTGGCACCGTTGGATCCTTTTTGGCTCAACATAAACCGCCAGCTGAAATGAGCTAAGCCCCTTTTGCCTTATAACTATTATCCATGGTTCAATAGGAATATGATAAAAATGTCAATCTTCGATAAGATTATATACCCTTGGGACTCTACGGGTTTGGCGAGTGAATCAATATCAATTGGCCTTGATGGAGATAATATATACATATAATTATGTATAATGGATTAGGTTGTGCTAGTATTATGATTATAACTGCTTTCATTTGCAATATATATTAAGTAGCATAATAACCCCTTCATAACTCAAGAGCCACAAGTGCGTTGCCGGCCTTTAAGGAGGGAGTAGGGGAAGAGGGGTAGAGGGAAGGGTTAGGGCCTCCAGTAACCTCACTCACTCGATGAAAAGCCCTGTAAGCATTGCTTCACTACCGGTTTTCTGTGAGGCCGTGGTATCACTCCGGTCGAGCTGGCTCATACATGCTGAAGCATGAGAAATAAGAACACCTCGGTTTGCTTACAAAATAGGGACAGTGTTAGTATAGTATATGACGGTACACGGCGAAACAAAAATATTAAAAATATCGGAATGTGCGGGTGGATGAAGAACCTTTTACCTCAAGGTCTCGACGACGGAGGGCGTGCACCACTGAACCAGTCAGCCTGTGACCTCGGTCATCGGTCATAACTAGCTGACCGGACAGACATTGTCCTGTCTTAACTATGAATATTGAATTCGAATTGGTATAATTTGCAGCGCGCATTCTGTCTATCGCGCCAACTGTCAAACTATTGTCAGTTATGTCAAAAGCGCTAAGGTTACATTAGAAAAGTTAATATGGTACTTAAGTTTTCTTAAATTTTCTAATTTTCCGCGCAACTTTTTTAGTTTTTTCTTTCATAAGAACCTTCTCCTGACAATAATAAAAAAAAAAAAAGAATTAGCGACATCGGTCCAACCGTTTACGCGTGAGGCCGTGACTAAGAGAAATATGGATTCATTTATATATATATATTCGATTTTGGGGATGCCATAGTCTATAATAAACATGAATACCACTCACGAAAATTTTTTATTGTAACATATATAGATTATATCATGGTCACGCGAACGTTTCAAAGTTGATTAATGGTCCCTGTTCATAAACTTGATAAATGGATCCCAAGCGAGCTGGCAAGCCATGTAGAACAAGGTATTTTACTCTATGCATGTAAAAGCTCCTCTACACCACTCGCGAAGTTGCCCGAAGTTATGCGAATACGAGAGTGTAGACAGGCACTTTGCTTCGCTTCGTGCAACCTCGCCTTGCCTCGGGCGACTTCCGTTTTTGCGCCCGAGTCAACGGACTCGAAGTGTCCCGAAGTTCCAACGACGGGCGACGACTGAGCTCTGTACGAGGTTGCATGAGTGTGTAGTGACATACTTCGGACTTCGATCAAGTTCGATCAACTTCGACGACAAGTAATTCGTCGAAGCAACTTCGCGAGTAGTGTAGCGGGGCTATAATGATCAAAAGACAATACATAATAGTAAGTAAGATAGTTTAGGCAACAGGCAAATCGGAAATATTAGTTTCAGTTCATAAATCTAGAAATTAAATTTATAAATTAATTTCAAACTTTTCAGAGTTTTTATCTGTTCTACAAAATATGCGAAACGCAAACCGCCATGACAGAAGGTTGTCATGTCAGTAAAAAACTAAGTAAATTGTGAATTTTGCTGTAAACTTCTGAATAATTTATTTTTACTTATATATACTTTATCTTTACGTGGGAGAGCCATGCAGTTTTTATCTGTTCTACAAAATATGCGAAACGCAAACCGCCATGACAGAAGGTTGTCATGTCAGTAAAAAACTAAGTAAATTGTGAGTATATATACTAAGTAAAATCCGAGCGAGCGAGAGCCGAGAGCGGCAACGCACTTTTGACTCTTGAGCTACAGGCGCCCATGGGCGGCGGTAGTCATTTACCATCAGGTGACCCGTCTGCTCGTTTGCCCCCTATACTATAAAAAAAAAAAAATTACCATAAAGAAACGGTTTTTGTTAATACAGAAAATACAAATCTGCCCAGAACAAGCACTTTCATGATAGGATTTATTTTGCCATAAATTCCCGATTCTTGTGATTTACGTAAATATAAAAAACTTAGCTGCACCCGGCATGCGTTGCAATGCATTTTTTTTCTTTTTTAAAGATTATAAAATTTTATTTATTTGTATTGAGTATTGATGATTAGATAATAATTTGCAAACAGGTTATTAACATCTCTGCCCGTCATTGGTTGCTAAGAAACGGTTTGTTAGTAAACAATTCATATTGAATTCGGTTGAAGTATAGGTTTATAAAGAGTATTGAGATAATAGAGATGCATGATAAACTACCCATTGTACCTATTTAAATAAGGATTCATTGTATTAGCCCAGTTTCTCATTTATCAGCCGTTTCCGGATTTTAGACGCAGTGTGGTTTTGTGGTTAATCAGTTCGATTCCGATACACCGTGCACCGCCCCAAAGAAAACCTCTCTCACAACATATAAAAGAAAGCCCCCCCGCCGCGTCTGTCTGTCTGTCTGTTCGCGATAAACTACCCTACGGATTTTCATACGGTTTTTACCAATAGACGGAATCATACATGAGGAAAGTCTATGTATTTAATTCATTAGCTGTCCCCGCAGTTTCACCTACGTTTATGGTCACTGCTCTGCTCCTATTGGTCGTAGCGTGATGTTATATAGCCTATAGCCTTACTCGATAAATGGGCTATCCAACACTGAAAGAATTTTTCAATTCGAACCAGTAGTTTCTGAGATTAGGGCGTTCAAACAAACAAACTCTTCAGCTTTAAATATTAGTATAGATTAAGGTTTTGTGTAAAATGGCTGAAATATGACGATGATTGTTGAAGATGTTGGAAAAAAAATCAATATATATGCTCTGGGTTGGAACATTAGAACCAGGGGCGCAACAACACTCAAAAAGTAGGGGTAAACCGGCAGTAAAGCAATGCAAGCATTGCTTTACTGCCGGTTTTCTGTTAGGTCGTGGTATCGCTCAGGTCATCAAAACACTTTATTGACGTATTTTCAAAGTATTGTAAGGCTTACTAAAATAATTTGGTACTACGATAATTTATTTTGATTCACATTTTTATTAAAATTCTCTAAAATCGACTCCTCGGCGTATCGTCTTCTGCGTTTTGTGGGGATATTTGGACACCCTCAAAAGGGGTGTCCATAGGTTTTAGGGGGTGTCCGGACACCCTGGACAATCCACGTTGCTGCGCCCTTGATTACAACAATTTGAAACATTAGTTGGTTAATTACTGAGACTTACGACCCGATAAGAAATCTCCCTAGAGACAGACATGTTCTAAAACAATAAGCTATAATGAATAACATTTTATCTATGCTAAACTCTAGCCTTGGCCGGTTCGAATTATCGCATAAATTTAATACAGCCTTGGAAGTTTGTCGGTCAAGTATTTAGTAGTCGACCAGAGGTTAAAATTCAACCGTTATTCAACCCAACAACACTATCCTATCCTTAGGGGTCGTCCATTAATCACGTGATGTCTTTTGAGCAACTTTTTACACCAGCCCTCCCTCCCTCCTGGTGATACGTGGCGAGGTTTTAGACTAAATCATATGTATTTTTTACTTTAAAATATATTAAATACAGATATAATAGCGTGTTCTATGAAAAACTAAAAACACGTGATATTTTACTACAACCCCCCCCCCTCCCCCTTGTTATATTTCGTGATTTTTTCGGAACCAACTCCCCCCCTTTCGAGCGTCATGTGATTAATGGACAATCCCTTACTAATTATACTAATATTATAAAGTCGACAGCATCTGGATGAAATTTTATGACATGAGATTCTAGTCTGGAATAGCACATAGGCATCACGGAAAAATGTACGGTTCCCGCTAGCAACAGCTTGTAATATGAAGACAACAGCTTGTAATGAAAGGGTCAATCAATCAATTAGCCTATTCTAGTCCACTGCTGGACCCAATGTGCGCCATAGTACCCGGTCCTCTGCCTTCCGCATCCAGTCCCTCCCAGCTACCTTTCTCAAGTCGTCGGTCCATCTGGCTGGGGGGCGTCCTACCTTCCGTTTACCGATTCGCAGTCTCCACAATTTTTAGTTTGTTTGTTACCCTTTCACGCCTTAACAACTCAACAGAACATCATGAAATTTTGCATATATGTTCTCAGGGGTCAGAAAAAGTTATAAGGTACCTTTCATTTAAAAAAAACAGTAGTGTTCAGGTGGGATAGAAAAAAACAAATATTACACGAGCGAAGCCGCTAGCAAGTCCTAGTTATATTATAAATGCGAAAGTAACTATGTATGTTACGCTTCCACGACTAAACCGCTGAATCAATTTAGATAAATTTTGGTAAAACTTGAGGGGGGTAAAATAGGAGATGAAATTGAATGGAAGACTAATAAATTAATCAGGTTTAGGGATAGAAAAGTCATCCCATCTATATTTTTGGTAAGAAATAAAGAATGTTTTAGCGCATACGCAGTAGCGGGTACCAGTTAGATTAGAGCCACAACCAGCGTAGTTAATTAACGGAATCCTGATGACTTCTTCTCTTGTAAAAAAAAATAGCAGCGCTCCACGGTTTCAACCGCGTAAATCCCGATGCCGTGGGAGTATCGTGATAAAAAGTAGTCTATCTCTTAATCCAGGTCTCCAGCTATCTACATACAACGTTTCATCGCAATCGGTTCAGTAGTTTTTGCGTGAAAGAGTAACAAACATCCATACATCCTGACAAACTTTCACGTTTATAATATTAGTAGGATTTGTTCTTTTACGCAATACACGCGCATAATAGCTAGAAACAAATGTGACAATCTAATGCCTCTCGCATGTTCAGCGATAAGCGTTATCGAATTGAACAACACTGTGCGAACTGGCACAGATCTGCGTATCTGTACACTGTAATGTAGGTATGGAAGGACATAACCAGCAATGCTAGTGGATTAATGGGTCATGATAATTCCTTTTCTCTTCTTCGGACTCGCACCGTCTGATGGGAAAAGTTTATCAAACCTCCCGTGACCATTATTATACCATTAGTATACCATTGATTGTGGGAGAGCCATGCTTCGGCACGTAAAACCAGCAGTGAAGCAACGTTGCATTGCTTTTCGCCGAGTGAGTGAGGTGGAGTGTGTCTCCCCTCCTCTCCCCCTCTTCCCTCCTTCCCCTACTCCTACCTTAAAGGCTGGCAACGCACTTGTGACTCTTGAGTTGTACGTGTCAATGGACGGCGGTAGTAATTTACCATCAGGGGACCCGTCTGCTCGTTTGCCCCCTATACCAAAAAAAAAACGACATTCATGCCTTTTTTGCATTTCTGAAGGATAATCTTAGCAATTTTCGACTACAGTTGAAACGTCACACCCGCTCCCCTCTAGTTTTCACGTAGTAATTTATAAATATGGTTTTAAATAATTTTTTGCCGACAGAAAGTTAAAAAGCGCTAAACGCTTGCTTCTTGCCACCTGTGAGTTTAAAAAGCGCTAAACGCTGCACACCATGACTACATATTATAAAACAAAGTCCCCCGCCGCGTCTGTCTGTCTGTCTGTTCGCGATAAACGGAAAACTACTGAACGGATTTTCATGTCACGTAGTATGGGTACGTTCCCTTACTCCATTTAAGCACAGTTTAGTTGGTGCCATTTTTTGAGCGCCCATCAAACATCTGTATTATATCCAAGAATGAAATCTATAAAATAAATTTTACTTTTACGTAATCATGCAACCAAATATATGAATTAAACGGCATCGAACCCGCGACCTTTGACGTTAAAGCCTAGTTTGTAGTTTATGGTAGTTACGCGAAAGGCTACTTTATGGTAGTTATGACGTCATAAGCCGCGACCACTTGCTATAAGCCTTGTTGGTATGAAAGTATAAAACATTTCTCACCTTCAACATTAATTGATTAATTACGGTTTAAATAAATTCCAATCCAAGTTGACCTTATACCAATTTTACTAACGACCCTTAACCACCGTAAAATACAGTTCATTTTCATTTAGCAACGTTTGATGTGCGTCTAATTAATTATGAAATATCCTGATTATCCATGGTTTTGTCGATTTGTGATGTACTGATTTCCTTCAAGGCTAATATTGTACTGTTATCTGAACCACCATTGGGTACTACAGAAAGACATTTTTTTAGTAAAATGAAAACCGGAGAAGTGCGAGTCTGACTTGCGCACTGAGGGTTCCGTAAGCAAACAAACCTGTATGTAGATAGTACGTCCATCTCGGGAATCACTTTTCGAAGATTTTTGCCCGTCTTTTCCGTTAAAAATACTCTTTCACACATAAATTTATTACAAAGTCAACTTTCCAACCGCAAAATATAAATTTGTAATCGCAAAACAATTTTTTTACACATTAATGACAACAAATTAATGACTTTCTGATTTTTTCATGTCCTGGCTCCATCATCAGATCAGCTCCAAGATGCCAAATTATAGTATTGTCATTCAAACTACATATACATACAAAGTTTCATTTCGATACGACAATTAGAAGTAGGTTAAAATTTACTTCAACGATCTGTTTACATGGTTAGTTATAACTTAAGTGAAGTTAATAAAAACGTGTTAGTAATAATGTCGCAACATACGAATAAAGTTCAAAAATTAACAACATGCCACAAAAAGATAACTTTACCTTTTTTCTGCGCACGCGCATTTTTTGGTTCAGGACAACGCGTGAGGTCACTGCTTTCTGCAAAATGATTACCATCAGATGCTGTCGCGATGTGCTATGATTAATATTAAGTACCTGGGAGACAGATTTAAAAAAAAAAATTTTTTTGGATGCAGTTAAACTTAAAATGCAAGACTGTATCTGTAAACAAAATAAGTTAAATTAAAATCAAAATCGTTCGAGCTGTTTCCGAGATACCCGAAATATAAATACATACATAGATTACATACCAGAATTGCGGGTTTAAAGTAAGTAATAAGATAGATTGTGAATGAATACAATAAATACCTTATGATTATTATGATACAATGGCGATTGAATTGCTTGTACGCTTATCAAATATATTGTACTTAATTTGATAGCTAGGTTCTTTGTGTGAATGTTCATAGTATTACGTTTGTAGGACAGTAGGCCCGGCCCAGATATCCGTAAGTATATCAAGTTTATCTGTCTTACTACAAAACCGTTTTTAACACATGTTTAGTTAGACACTGCCTAACTCGATGCGTGTTCTATATTGAATATGGTTATTTAATGTAGATTTATATTAAATTAAAACTTTTTCATAATAAAATGTATTTGTTTCTCAAAATCAGTTCTTCAGATAACGAAACGTTTCCTAGGGTTACCATATTATATAGAACACGCATCGAGTTAGGCAGCGTCTAACTAAGGGAACGTACCCATACTACGTGACCCGTTCTGGGGGGAGGGGGTTTTTAAGATACCACGCTTAGTCACATGGGCGGATGGGGGCTTAGGTTTTCGTCACGTAGTCAATATCCTCTAGGGAAAGCTTTTTCGAGCTATATTCAAATATGGCGCGCAGCGTTTAGCGCTTTTTAAACTCACGGGTGGCAACAAGCAAGCGTTTAGCGCTTTCTAACTTTCTGTCGGCAAAAATGATTTAAAACCATAATTATAAATTACTACGTAAAAACAAGAGGGGGGGGGGGTTTGGCATATACTACGGGTGGTCACCGAGGGGGGGGATGGGTATAAAAAATTGTAAAAAATGGGTCACGTTGTGTGGGTACGTTCCTTAAACATGTGTTAAACACGGTTTTGTAGTAAGACAGTAAATGTTTAAATCTTACTAATACTATAGCGAAATATTAGAGAGAAATTTTGAGAGAATGCATGGATGTTTGTTACGCAAAAACTGCTCAACGGATTTCTTTTTATGGTATAGAGGGCTAACGAGCAGACGGGTCACCTGATGGTAAATGCTGCAACTCAAGAGTGACAAGTGCGTTGCCGTCCTTTAAGGTAGGAGTAGGGGAAGGGTGGAACAGAGGGAGGGGAAGGGTTACGGCCTCTGGTAACCTCACTCGCTCGACGAAAAGCAATGATTTTGCTTCACTGCCGGTTTTTTTTGAGGCCCCGTGGTATCACTCCGGTCGAGCCGGCCCATACGTGCCGAAGCATGGCTCTCCCACGATAAAATTTAGCACAGAGATATTGCATTATGGAGAACGTATAAATTAATATCGCTAAGTGTGATCTCAATCATAAAGCCTTTATTTTAGTAAGACTTAAGATTATTTGACCATTGCAACAAACACTTTATTAAGACATTCACAAACGAAACAATGGCCTCCCAATTTCCCTAGGCTTGGCTGGACAAAAATCAATGATGAGGGTCAGACAGTGACCTTTGAGTCAAGGTTTATTAGGGAGTGGTTTCATTTATGCGAACAGCATTGATTTTTATTTCAGTTGATTGAGTTTTAGGGTTCGTGCCTTCTGGCGAATTAGGAAATTGCAGCTACAGGTATAGAGGTGACAAGTGACATGACACGTATTCTATAATAGGTCAAATATGGTTTTTAGGGAAGTAGAATTCCAAAAACTGCCCGGAAAACTGGAAAATCCCTTTATCCTCTATCCTTCGGGAACAGTAAGTACTTTTTTCTGGATGAAAAGTACCGTAGTGCTTTTATATACCCCAAATGACGTGTATGATCGGTTGAGAATTTAAGTTGTGGAACCGAACTTTTCGTCTCGCACAACCAATCTGTGGAACAAATTGTCGCCTGCGGTATTTCTGAACCGATACGATCTTCAAACCTTCAAGGAAAGAGCGTACACCCATCTCAAAGGCCGGCAACGCACTTGTGACTCTTGAGTTGCAGGTGTCCATGGGCGACGGTAGTCACTTCCCATCAGGTGACCCGTCTGCTCGTTTGCCGGCCTTTCTTTTCCAACTTCTAGCTGAACATAGCTGTAGGTAATTAGCGCTGTGCGACCTGAATTGCTCTTTATTGTGTCGGGGCAAGGTCTATTTATTAAAATAATTTTGCGGAGTGAGTCTTCTGTACCTGTCCTATATTACGTATTCTGTGCTTTAGTCTATCAATGCTTTTTTTTCAAAGTTCTAATAGTGATTATGGTCGAATTTTGACCGGTAGTGGGCAATCCCTAGAATGTATAAATTAAAAAAAAAGTGTGTGTACTTATGTACGCACGTAAGAAGTTATACTTTTATCTAGTTAAATAAAGATTATTTAAATATCATAATAAATAATACATTCCGTCAACTAACCTCAAATTCTAAAAACGTACTCAAAGTAATATGTAAAAACTATTTTTATCACTTATAATCACAGTAAATTATCTTTAAATCAATAAATTGTTAATAAATATCAGTCACCACTATATATTATTTGAAAAAATATATATTTATGTATATTTTTATATATTTTATTCGGACTGATACAAAAGACGTGTTGTAGGTTCAGAAACACTTGAATAAATATCGTGAAGTTAGTAACTTCTTTTGAAAAACTAAAATGTTGACTACTAAGATGTTGAAGTTGGTAACTTCAGGGTGTCGGTTTTTCGCGACGGTGTGCGCGCGCATCGCAAAAATTTACTCTCATCATTTTTCCCTAACTAGTCCAGTCGGGATAGACATAAAAATAGCCTTAAATAGAAAAAAAATATCGTGGAGTAAAAAAAGTGCGAGAACCAAAGTTGAAGGCAATAAAATTTCACCCATTACGATTTTTTTGATTAACTTGATAGTATAACTCTGCAAATATTGGTCCAAGAGCAAAAATGATAATGACCAAACTTGTGGAAAATTTAATTTCCAACAACTTTGGAAACTACCATTTTTGCTCTAAAGTTGCAAATTAACGAGTTATTTCAAAAAAATTTAAAAATTGAACTTCAAATCAAGATGGCGGCGAATCCAATGGCGGGCTTGCCCCGAAAATCGAAATGTAGATTTCCAACCACAGCACCGACGTTTAAAAAAAAATCGCGTCCCCTAATTTTTTCTATTTAAATGTCTATCCCGACTGGACTAAACGCGCCAAAATAAGTATAACTTCAATAAGTAAATAAAAACAGTTCAGGACAGTAGAAAGAGAAAGAATGCTTGTACAGCTTTGTTGTCTAAGAAGTTTCACTTCAAAATTAAATTAGCCATGGAAAATTGTTTGTTGGTGTAACGTGAAAGTTTGTAAGGATGTTTGGATGTATGTATGTATGGATGTTTGTTACCTTTTCACACCAAAACCACTGAACCGATTGCGAAGAAACTTGGTATGTAGATAGCTGGAGACCTGGATTAACACATAGGCTATTTTTTATCCCGATATTCCCATGGGATCGGGACTTACGCGGGTGAAACTGCGGGGCGATGCTAGTTAATAATATAAAACGGTTTTTCTTTGAACGGTTAATCGCATTTTTTAAATTTTAGCTAATAATACTCGCGATCAAGTCGGACACAGATACACTCGATAACTTTATAACACCCGTCCTTTTTGCGTCGGGGGTGAAAATAAATTTCTACGCCGTTGCGTGTTACGTCTGATCCGAGTGACCTAGATATATTGGCGCCTTAAACGATGTGACCTTTCTTTCCAAGGGGAGGGTTACCAAATGTTATATAACTTTACGCGATACTTCGTCTGTATTATTTATAGAAATAAGTACTTTTATAATTATATACTCATAAGTCACGTCGGTTAAATATATTTATATACTACACAGGTTTTCCCCGGAGGCGTCCATTTTAGGGTATCGGGTTCCTTGCAATAAGTACGATTCACACCGGACGAACCGCGCCGGTGCGGGTCGGACCTAACTTAATAACACTATGGGTAATAAATTTAAAAAACGTGGAAACGGCTACATCAAACTACACGCGCTCAGTATATATGTTGACCTGTCATGGCACTGAAATTGAATAGGAATTATGGTCGAAAACCGACCACCAAGCGATATTCTGGTTTTAATAATATCTTCACACGCCTCACACATGGCCGTCTGATCCCAAACTAGGCAGAGCCTGCACTATGGTAACCAGACTGCTGATAAACATACTTATATGTTACTAAATACATATATATGATAGAAAAATTACACACAGACATAGAGCAAATGATCGTGATCATTACACAATTATTTTTTCTTCATGAGAATCGAACCCAAGACCTCTGGCTCAGCAGTCAAGATCACTAACCACTAAGCTAACAGGCCAGTCGATGGCATTGGTCATTTATAGGCTGTAGACTATGCTAATATAGGCACTTACGTTATATTATTTTCGTGAGAGGTTTTTTTGTTGCTTTTTTCTAAAAAAGATTTTTTTTTTTCTTGTTACAGGTGTCGAATAATGGTGCTGACCTAGTCTAATGTACTTAAGAAGACAGAAACAAAAGATAGTTATAATATCAAGTTATTAGAAAAATTTACATCAATTTATTTATACGTAAGCGCACAAGATGGATCCCGGATACTTTGATGTGGAAAGAAAACAGAATCCAAGGGAAAAGGCTAATTTATTATCCAAGTTTTCATTTTGGTATGTATTTTTATAACAAAAAATATTTTGAATAAAAGAGGAATGAGTAATAAAACAAGTAAATATGGGAAACGTGGATAAGGCCAGTGGGGTCTACCACGCAGAACCCTAATCAGATTAAATCTATTTTTTTTTCTTTATTCTGAAGAGAGGGCAAGAGGACCACACACACACGGCCATCTGATTCCAAACTAGCACAGGGCTTTTCTCTTTTCTCTTTTAAAAAAACAA
The DNA here is from genome assembly GCA_963859945.1 of Euplagia quadripunctaria. Classification (NCBI taxonomy): domain Eukaryota; kingdom Metazoa; phylum Arthropoda; class Insecta; order Lepidoptera; family Erebidae; genus Euplagia; species Euplagia quadripunctaria. The sequence goes on along the minus strand of OY982588.1, from coordinate 2,720,004 downwards.
CTCCCGCATTAGCATACAAACAACGGACACAAAGAACACCCAGACTCGGGTGGGAACCGAACCCACGACCTATGGCATAGCAGTCAGGGTCACTAACCACTAGACCAACAGGCCAGTCCTTTTCCTCTTAATGTATTTGTTTATACACCCAAACATAATTATGGTGCCTTTTTCCCATAAAGGATAGTCAGAGGTATAGTAAAATTATCATTGTGTGGTATATAAATTTTTGGTACCAATTAATATGAGCGAGGTTGTACCCGTCTAATGGACGCATCGAAACCTCGTGTTATAAATTATTTTTGATTCATTGAATTAAAATTGAAAGTAAAATTTTGAATCTCACTTTATACAAAGAAATGACCCCCGCTCTCCCTTAATCTGATGAGATTTTCTTGAATTACCCTCCATTTTAAGCTCACGTAATTAAAGATCATGTTGGAGGGCTCGGACTTTCCGGCAATAGCCAGTTCGAGTGACAGGACAGACCCTGAACTGCTCCAGCTAATGTTTACACCCTCCAGTCCATCCGTATTAGCAATATCCCTTTCCTTCCATTGCTTTCCCTTCTTACCTTTCAATATACTTCCTATTTTCCATCATTGGCCCTGAGGTGGACCAAATTATAGTTGTCAAAAAGGTGCCTCGTAAAGTGCAACGTGCAGAGCCGCCACGAAGCGATGCTGGGTCCGCAACTGCGTCGCCCTTTGAAAGTTTGCCGCTCGGACTGTGACCAAAGTGTCGTTCGTAACAGATGCCAGTCTGGGTGGAAGTCACCTCCAACAGTTCATTCATACCGCATGTTCCACAGGAGCGGTCCAAGAACAGGTCCCTGTGGAACACCGCACGACATGGGCTGACGGCTCAAACGTCGTCTCGGTCTTCGTACTTACGGTACGCCCTCGTATTCGGGCACGTTGTGCTATAAAACGCTTCCCTAATGCAATCAGCTGACTGGCAGACTATTGAATGCCTTGGTGAAATCTGCCATGGGTCACTATCTCTTCGGACCTCAGGCACAACACAGCACTGATTGTCGAACGCTATGCTCGAAAACCAAATTGGGCGTCCGAAAAATCGGGGCCGACGTCGCTCATGTGGCGGACAATGCGAGTAGAGAGGACCCTCTTAAACAATTTACCCGTCTCGTCCAGCACCACGATGGGCCTGTAGGCCGCGTTCTCGAGGGATCCTTCATTCAATCATACAACAATACAGATGGCATACTATCGGTGTTTAATACACCTCTGCCTACCCTATTTGTTCAAAAATAATTACTTATAATACTAGTGAACTATTACATTATTTAATAACCTTTGTTTTCAGGTACACAAAACCCATATTCGTGAAGGGGAGGAAAGGCCAGCTCAGTATATCAGACGTTTATAGGTTAGTATCTAGATTGTAATGCTAATACAATATATATAGGCTGTTGCAGAAAGGTGTGGTCTAATTTTAGGAGCGCGTTATGTGTGTGTAGCTGACCAATTGTTAAGTTAGTTTAAAAAAAGTTTAGGACTTTTTTCTTCTCGTCCAGTATATATGTTGACCTGTCATGGCACTGAAATTGAATAGGAATTATGGTCGAAAATCGACCACCAAGCGATATTCTGGTTTTAATAATAACTTCACACGTCTCACACATGCCCGTCTGATCACAAACTAGGCTGAGCCGGTACTGTGGTAACCAGACTGCTGATAAACATACCTATACAGGGTGTTCCAGAAGTCGACGTCAAGTCGGAATCGGGTAACAGTATAAGTCATAATAGTTTTAGTTTTTTTAATTAGTGTTATTTTTTTTATAAATATAAAGAAAAATATCCCATGTCGAACAGCCTGGCACGCGAAACATAAAAAGAAAGAGCGAGTAAGAATAAGAAAAGACTAAAAAAGTATAACCCCTAAAAAACAGAGCAGAGAGCGGATAGATAGACAGATAGATAGATAGATAGATAGATAGATAGATAGATAGATAGATAGATAGATAGATAGATAGATAGATAGATAGATAGATAGATTACACTTTATTTGTACACCAGTCTTACAGTATGATAATTATACTGTAAGATTGGTGTACAAATACTACATACATTTGTCATACAGATTATGTACAAAGGGCGGCCTTATTGCGGATGTGAATGGGACATTAAGAAATAAGAGACTATTATGCTGTTTAGTAACGGCAAGAGTTAATCTCACCCCCAAGGGCCGAATGATTTTTTTACTTTAAAAGTTTTAATGCAGAGGATGTAAAACCATGTTTCAGGTGTACTCCAGGTCACAGAGCTACTCCAAGGGGAGATCAATTAGGTGCCAAATGGAAAAAGCAACTAGAAAAACAAGGTAAAAGACATATTTACAATAATCCTTATCATCATCATCATTTCAGCCATAGGACATCCACTGTTGGACATAGGCCTCCCTTAATGACTTCCAAGAAGACCGGTTGGAAGCGGCCTGCATCCACCGACGTCCTGCGATCTTTACCAGGTCGTCTGTCCACTGTGACAATGGACGTCCCACGCTGCGCCTTCTGTTCTTTCGGTTATCTTTACTAATATTATAAATGCGAAAGTAACTCTGTCTGTCGCCCTTTCACGCCAAAACTACTGAACCGATTTAAATGAAATTTGGTACACAGATAGTCTAGAGCCTGAGAAAGGCCATAGGCTACTTTTTAATGCAAAAAAAGGGGAGTAAGGGGTTGAAAGATGGGGATGAAAAGTTGTATGGAAGTATAGTCATATTTAGAGCTAGAAGCTTGAAAGTTATTTTTTAGGCTGTTGATTCTATATAAATACACTATTCCACGCGGACGAAGTTGCGGGCACAGCTAGTTATATATAATAACTTGAGACACCTCACGCACGGCCGTCTGATTCCAAACTGGGCAGAGCCTGTACTATGGTAATCACGATGCTCATTACACAATTATTTGTCCCGAGTGGGAATCGAAACCATGACCTTTGGCTTAGCAGTCAGGATCACCAACCACTAACAGGCCCGTCAATGTTTAACACTTCAACACACTGACACTGAGACATATTTATACTAATATAATAAAGGGGAAGAGTTTTTGTTTGATTGTTTGTTTGTTTAAACGCGCTTACCTCGCGAATTGTCAGTCACGACTTGAAGAATTATTTTTATGTTGGAAAGAGTATTCATTGAGGATGGTTATAGGCTATATAACATCACGCTACGATCCTTAGGAGCGAAGCAGTGACCGTAAACGCATGTGAAACGGCGGGTCAAAGACTGGTTTACAATAAATATAAAAGTAGGTATGAAAGTCTGGCGACCTCTCTGGCGACTTCGATTGCTGCACCGGGGGTCGTGGGTTCGATTCCCGCTCAGTTGTATTTTTGTATACTAGCAACCCGCCCTGGCTTCGCACAGGTAGCAGAGACATCTTCAACAATCATCATCATATTTCAACCAATTTACACAAAACCTTAACAAATTATATACTTAAACCTTCGTCATGAATCGCTCTATCCATTGGTGAAAAGCGCATGAAAATCCGTTCAGTAGTTTTTGAGTTTATCGCGTACAGACAGACAGACAGAAGCGGCTGGGAACTTTGTTTTATAATATGTAGTGATTATATGTAGTGATCTGTATGCATGAGTGTGCCATTAATGTAGCTTCTCAGTCGTAATATAATTATGTTGACAGCAATTAACGCGATCACGTATTCAGAAGGTGTTTACATACCTTTGATTTGCATGACGCAATCTGGGAAGTTAATTTAACCTACCTTCTTGGAATTGTCGTATCGATACGACAATTCCAAGTAGGTAGGTTAAATTAAACTTTCTGTGTATATGTAGTTTGGTTGACAATACTATAATTTGGCATCTTGGAGCTGATCTGATGATGGAGGTGGATAGTAGAACTCTACAGTCGCTTCTAGTAAACCCCTCGAGTTTGGGCTCATATGATTCGTTTTGACGAGTCCAACACATTGAGCTTGGTAACGTTGGTCTGATGATGAAGGCAGGAGGTGTGTGGTGGATTTTTTCTACTTTTTAATTCGAATTAAATGATGTTTTTTCTTTCCAGACAAAGGCAAGAAACCTTCCCTACTTGCAGCTATATCTCAAGTTTACGGAATCAAATTTCTGATTGGCAATATTATATTTGCCACAGTAGATGCGGCTCTTAGGTAAGTAAAACATTAAAAGAAACCAAAAACCAATAACAACCATAACAAATAAAGGTCATCACACACTATACCGTCACGGTAACGACACGGCTCCAACCCAGCAATTAAGGTGTCATTCAAATCTGAGCATTAAAACGTCGTCGTATAATATATTTCATAATGTCAATATGAAAAAGCCAACGGCGAGCAGTAAGCGCGCTTGCAGCAACCATACAACTCGACTCGCAGTCGCTCGCGGTCAGCTCGCTTAGAGCGTGCGGTCCGCGTGCTTCAATACTTCGCGTCGTGTCGCACATGAAGACGATGAAATTAGGTTGCTCCTCGCAGACGACGCGTGGTAAAGCACGCTGGCGGCTAGCGGTAGCCTCAATTTCAGGCGGCTCCGTTATAGTATGCGATGACCTTAAGTATACTGCTTTTAACTAATTGCCAATTTTTTTTCTTCGATTTTCAGAATATCAATACCGTTGTGCCTTGAAGGACTAATACGTTATTTCTCACCTCTACACGGAGGTGTGGCAACATCTCATGCATATTTGTTTGCACTTGGAGTTGTTGGGTAAGACATACTTCAATCTATATATTAACTAGTTGCGCCCCGCGGTTTTACCCTCGTAAGTCTCGATGCCGAGGGAATATCGGGATAAAAAGTAGCCTATGTGTTAATCCAGGTCTCCAGCTATCTACATAACAAGTTTCATCGCAATCAGTTTAGTAGTTTTTGCGTGAAAGAGTAACAAACATACATACATCCTCACAAACTTTCACGTTTATAATATTAGTAGGATACACTAGCGACACGCCCCGGCTCCGCACGTGTGCAATGTAGATACTAATGTCGTGAACAATTATCGTCATATTTCAACAAATTAACACAAAACCATATTATATACCAGGGGTCGGCAACCTTTTGAGACGGAAGAGCCAAAAGTTAATTTACAAAATTTTATAATTTTTAAAGAGCCAATTAAATTAATACAAGTGGGCCCCTATAAATTTGACCGTTTTTTTTTAGTCGTCATGAAAAATATTTGAGTGTTGTTGCGGATAATTTAAAATCTTAGTCATACTATATCATAGTACTCAATTACACGGTTTTAAGAGTTTTGATAGTAAATAATATTTTTTTTACATATGGAACTGGAGAGCCACAACTTTACATCGATAAAGCCACATGTGGCTCGCGAGCCACAGGTTGCCGACCCCTGTTATATACAGACCTGAGTGACCAGGTATGAATGTATGTATGTAGTCTTGTATTTCTATGTTTCAGGTTTATGGCGTTAAGCGCGGCTTTCATTCACCCAATGTTACTTTGGTTATTGGATATGGCGATGAAAGTGAGAGTGTCGTGTGGCTCGCTAGTTTATAGAAAGGTTAGTATTTAGATAGATAGATAGATAGATAGAACATTCTTTATTGTACACCACAGACATGCATACATATAGACTATGGATGTTATGTAACTCCGTAACCGAAACTATCACATATCCGAAATAAAAATCTATCCGAAACCGTAACCGACATAAAAGTTTCGAATAATTTCGGATAGAGGTGGAGTCTTAATAATTTACATATTTTATAATAATTGTACATATTCCGACCATTGCTTTTTTATTGCGATTCTACTACCAAATAATAACCTAGAAATAATGCTAAGTCATTACCTATCTGTATTTTCCTGTTTTATTCTTTAAAAATGTAATATCCGTCACCGAAACTACCTGATAACCCGAAATAATCTGATATCCGTAACCGTATCCGAAACAGGTATAACATTATTCATATATCCGTATCCGTATCCAGACCCGAAATTTCATATTCGTAACATCCCTGATACACACACCCATACATATATAAGGAAATAACTATAATAATTACTAAGACATTTTAGTGGAGTTACTCATTATGGAGTCTATTGCACAACGTGAGAGAGTTGTACACCATTTATAGTGTTAGATGGTGTTCTTTTACAAGTGCTTTAATAGAGGTTAAGGTATGAGCTAGTC